>AP025072.1:4025617-4042474 GCA_036186865.1 Eustoma russellianum | reverse complement strand
TATTCGTTGTTCTGAAGCGTTGTCTTGCTGAGCTCTGCTTCGTGCTGAGCTCTGCTGTTTGGCTGAGGACATTCGTTGTTCTGCAGCTCTGCCGTGCTGAGCTCTGCTCGGCTGAAGCGGCTGAAAGCCCAACTTTCGTAGTTATGCTGAAGTGCCGAGGTCGGCGGATCAGTGATCAATCCAGAACGCAAATACAATTGCGCTGACTGGAATGATCTGATCTGTCTGATCAGTCTGACTTTAGTTCAGCTCGGCTGGAGGGCTGATAGCACAGAACCACTGTTCTGAAGTGCTGTTCAGTTCAGGTCGGCAGGTCGGCTGACTGTTCAGAACGCTAACTCATTTGCGGTATCTGAGTTGTCTTGACTTAGCAGATCTATCCAGCCTACCCTGAACTCGGCAGGTCGGGCACTGCTTTATTCTAAGAGCAATTTGTATAGAAGTCAATCTGACGTGAATTATTCCCAACACATACATATATATATATATATATCTGTGTGTGTGTGCGCGCGCGTGTACATACAGACAAACACACATATACTTATATACCCCAAATTGTCTTTTGGTGTTATGCATGATGCTTTGGACAATAGTATTTGAATTTACACTAGGGCTTCTGAATATCATATATATGTGCGTGTGTGCACATACACACACATATATGTATGTGTGACTATATATGTATGTATGTGTGTATATATATGCATATATATATATGTATATATGTATATATATATATATATTATTTTATAGAAGGACGGACGGTACCGTCTGGGGTTCTATTTATAGAATTTATCCTCACTTGTGGCGGAGGAATACCGTGGTTACATAAGAAGCCCTATTTCAACGGGAGACTCTCCCAAATAAAGAAAGCGACACTTGAGTCTTAGAATAAATGACTAAAAATCAGAAATAATGTACATGCATAATGAAGAGCATCTAAAATTATAATCTAATTACACTCCTCTGGCGTGTGTAGCAGCATGATGTCGACACAGGCAGTGTGAGCTCAACGATCCGCGATAAGAGAAACAGTCCCAAATACCGCAAGCAACGAAAAGAGATGTCAAGTATTGAAAATGTATCTGAGCAAAAGTGGGCATAAAGATAGAAGAATAAGCACGTACCGCCGTTACCTTGGTCAACAGCGGACCAAGGTAACTATATATATGAGTGCGCCAACCCAAGTGGGAGACATCAACCTGTTGACTGTCCATTAAAGATGTTCCTCGGAAACATGAAAAGAAAGTAGATCAGTGGACACAGAAGAAAGAAGTAGCAAACAAATGTACCAGACAAGAAAGTAAACGCACACCCAAGTTGCCCGTAGCAAAGAGGCTGCGGGAAACAACCTGCAAAGATCGCCAGCCTGTGTGAGAGACATGACATAAATAGTGTGATTATGGTAGTTGCGCTCTATAATGTGTATCAAGACTAGGATGTCGGAAAACAGGTAATATAGCATCCGCAAAAACCGAGCCTCGAATGTGCGATGGCAAGGAAGTAAGCGCAGCATATGATGTGAGAAGCTAAGTGGTGAGAGCTTCTTGTGCTAGCAGATGAGCAGGCATGTTAGTCTCCCTTGGTGTATGTAGAATCGACAGTGATACGGAGTGCAGCATGGTGCGCAAGCGTAGTAAGTCCAGAGCTAACGTGGAAGAGGACGTGGCAAGAACGAACAATAGTTCGACACAATCAACCTCAACAATTATGATGCCATAATGTGAGATATAATGTAAAACAACAAGTAGTGCAGCCTGGGATTCAACAAGCAAAGGCAGATCCAGGTGGAGTGGAAAAGAGATTCCATGTATAAAAGCACCAGTGGGATCACAGAGGATAGCGCCTCCACTTGCCCATGAGCGTCCAACCGCGGCATCCAATTGGGTTTGAGTCGTCCAGTTGGTGGAGGAGCCAAGAGTAAAAGGCGCGGTCGGAGAGTCCATAGAGGATGTGATAGACGAGCTGTAATAAGTTGTGGTACAGTATCTGCAATTTTGTACCAGACATCGAGGAAGCCCATGTATACAGATCGATACGAGTAGAACGAATAACCAAACGAGGAGACCAAGGAACAGTGTCAAAAGTAATTGAAGCATACATTTTCCATATATTCCACAACAATACCCCAGGAAAAATGCATGGCTCCCAGGAAAGATGATGGAGCAGAGCACTAGATAAGCATCAAGTAAGTCCTCCATGATCCACTAGTGAATGGAGGGATGTCTAACAAAGCAGTAAAATAAGACCAGATCATGCATACATGGGTGCAGGTGAAGAGTAAATGTAGCGTAGTAGCGCTTGCTGTAAGACAGAAAGGGCAACGCGACTGTAGTGCCTGTGTGAATTTGATGAGATTGTCCGGTAGCAGAAGTGCACGGTGGTAGAGGCGCCAAAGAAATAGCTGAATAGCTGGCCGTTGAGAGCGAAAAGTCTTTTCATGCAGTAACAAAAGGATAATAGTATCTTTTTGAGACTTTCTTTTAGTTTTAATTAGGGGTGTTAACGAAGCGAGCTGAACAAAATAATAGGTTTTCGAATTCGGATTCGTTTAGCTAAACGAACTGTTCGGTTTTTAAAATTAGTTTGAGTTCAGCTCGATAACCTTATAACTGTTTAAACGAGCCGAACAATTCGCAAACAGTTCGGCTCGTTTAACTAAATGAACTTGAATACCTGTTCGAATTCGGCTCGTTAACAAATAATTACCAAACGAATACAAACCGAACACGAACCAAACTCGAACAGTTTCCGAACTGTTCGATTCGTTTAACCGCCTTAGTTTTAGAAAAGAAAGTGGCTTTTACCTTGAAGTCTAAACATAAATGAGGGTAATGATGCATGTCTAGACGTAGAATGATATCGGCGATTGCCTTTAACATCAAGGGGTAAAGATAATTAACCATTTATTTTTGGATACACAAGTGATGCTTGTGAACGAGGAATTCCTCAATGCCTCTTCAGGGCAATTGAACATTGTCAAACTGGTAAAAATCTACATGATGTTGGTGTTAGATATAAATCAAGTGAATTTTTTTAAATCCTCATCCAACGTTTGAGAGGAACACTTTATCATTTTCGGAAGAGAATCTTAAGAACTTTTCTTATGGACAAAAAGAAACGAGATTAGATCTGCTCATTACATAGAGACAGTGACGAATCTACTGTTTGACACATGACAACAGCTTATGTGGTGAGGTTGAATAAATGGTGGACCAGCAAAAAACATAAGGTGAGTGAGGTTAGGTCAGGCTCACCCGATAAACCTATCCCATTCTAAGATAAACGACAAAACATCTCTATTTTCTTTTACACAAGTGCACCTAGTAGCGAAAAGCATTGTTGTTGCTACATAACGGTTTTATGGAATTTTATCCTCTGAACAATATTGTATCCTAAAATACATTTTTTGTTTTTATGGAATTTTATCCTCTCACCAATGTTGTATCCTAAAATATATTTTTTTAATAACTAATGATAAAAGCATACATTTTTTTGATGAATACATACACTCTTGTTTGATCAATGGTAAAGAGTGAATGATGAAATGAAATCAACAGTATAAAAATGAGTGAATGATGAAATGAAATCAATAGTGTAAAAATGAAAAAGACGTGTATTAAAAAAAAGGCATATCTTTTAACATTTGCATTCTCTAATACGAAAATGTGTAGTTTTGTTTGAAAACATACATTGGAAGGTGCAGCCTGTGTGGTCCTGCACGCAACAAATTCTGATGTGTAATTTTTAATCTTTTATCCGTTATTATATTCCATGGTCCTTAATATGAACTAGTTTTGTTAGAAAACATATATTATAAGGTATAATGTGTGTAAGTCCTACTGATGAAGCCGGATCTTCACCAAGGATCAGAGATGATCCAAAATAAACATCGTTAGTTCGTTGAGACTTGTAAATTCGAAGCAACTTCCTAGATGACCTGTACAAGGAAGCACAAATCAGAGGTCCCGGGGTGTGACTCCGGGTAAAACCCTCCGACGCTCAAGTCAGTTTGGACCATTCTCACTGAGATATGTTTATGTTTGAAGAGTTGAGAAAATCTCACAATTTTTGGGTAGAGAGATTTCTGTGAATTAGCTCATTCAGAGGAGAAAATGTTTCGATCCCTTTCCTTGTGTCCGTTGTCTTGCTTTTATTACTTTCCTTCCGTCCCTTGCCTCTGACGACGGATGAGACTCTTGCTTGGGCAGTAAGACTATGCCACTATATGTCTGCTGATGGAACCAGTAGGTCTGCTAATGGGACCAGTAGGTCTGCTGATGGGACCTTGACGTGTGTAGGTTGAAAAGTCTGATGTGTACCCCTTATTTATACTGTACATCTACCAGATGGTTCCATACTTAATGAAGCTGAGTTGCGCGTTGTCATACCCCGTAACTTTTAAGCACCACTTTCAATATGTTAGGTCAACCTTAAACGCAATTTAATTAATGATGTAGGATGTGCGTCTTAGTTACTTAAAATATAGGAAAAATAAGAAGAGGGGTTAAAAGTAGAATTAAAGGTAATTAAAGAAAATTACCTAAAAGGTCCCTAATAGGAGATAGGGGAGTTACCAAAATTTAGTATAACTCCCCATCTCAGCCTAATGGGACGGTTATACCATCAAAAAGAAGAGGGGAAAACCGCAGGAAAAGAGAAAGAAGAGAAAAGGAGAGGAAGAAGAAGAAGAGAAGAAGGAAAAGGAAGGAAAAGGCCAATCTAGATTCAATCCTTATCAAGATTCTGCAGTAAATTCGTAAGGCTAACTAGAAACAAAGGCAAGTAATCTTTCTATACGCTTTACGCAAATTTTGATACTTTAGGCCCTATGTTCTTACAAAGAGAAAACTTGAATCACACATTAGTAATCTTGTCTTGTCTATGTTAAATTCTTTATTATATGTAAGTTTTGTTGCTAGTTGCGTAAAGTCTTGTTCTTTGGGCCATGTTTCTGAAAATAGTTGTGTGGTGCTTTGTTGTTTGTCAAGCATGCCCATGAAAGTGTATAATTTGACGTGCTTATTGTCTTATTCTATTCTTATGTTGATTGTCTACACTTAGACGTTTGAGAGTAAGTGCAGGTAATTGAAGGATGAGTGATGGCATTGTTGTAGACTTGTTGTGTTGGGAGTGTTGATGATAACTTTTGAAGGTTGTGAATGATTGAAGGTTAAGAGTGGATATTGTTAGACATAACTAAGCATCAATTCATGATTAGATGTGAGTTAAGAATGATGAATCTAGATGGTAAGATGGATCTTGAGAGGTTTAACATGAAAGGGTTGAAGGAGGAAGATGATGGGAGGAAGTTACTGCAGAGAAACTGCAGTTTAGCATCGTCAGAACACTTCGAACGCCTACATTAGGCGCTTCAAGTCACATTAGACGCCTAATGTAGCGTTCAATGTGTCCTGAAGCTTTCCCGTACAGAAAAACTGCAGTTTAGAACCGTCAGAACACTTCAAACACCTACATTAGGCGCTCTATGTCACATTAGGCGCCTAATGTAGCGTTCAATGTGTCCTGAATCATTCCCGAACACTTCGAACACCTACATAAGGCGCTCTATGTCACATTAGGCGCTTCATGTAGGCGTTCAATGTCTACGGAACATCCCCGAACACTTCGAACGCCTAGTATAGGCGCTCTATGTCACTTTAGGCGCCTCATGTGGCGTTCCAAGTATACTGGAAGTCTTTTTGACCCTTTAGGCGCCCTATGTATGTGTAGTAACATTATACACTTCTTTTGAACATAAAATGCAAGGGTATTTGAGGTATAATTGACGTGTAGATGGTAAGTTTGATCAAGTAGGAATAAGATTGAATCCTGAGTGAATTAGTAAGACGGATGGACTTGGAAAGGTACGAACATGGAGTGTTTGAGGTGCAAGAATGTATACTTGATATGTACAATGTATGTGTGTGGGTTACATGTTTGATACGAAGTTACATGTGCATCCTGCATCATGACATGAGCATTTGCATTTGATTTGAGATTTGCTTTGCAAAAGAATATGTGTTTACAAGCAAGATGTAAAGTTTTCGAAAGACAAAATGGCTGCTGGTTGATCGCAGGGTATAAAAGTCACGCCTGCGAAAGCAGGATATAAAAGCGTGATCTGTGAATCAACAGCAGGGTATAAAGTATTTTATGGGGCCGTGGACCTATCAGCACGGAAAATAAAGTTATTTTGTGGGGCCGTGGACCTATCAGCACGGATATGTGATATAAGTAATGGGGCCGTGGACCTTTCAGCACGGATATATGATATAAGTAATGGGGCCGTGGACCTTTCAGCACGGGGTATAAAGTTATATGTTATGGGGCCGTGGACCTTTCAGCACGGGGTATAAAGTTCTGTTGATGTGGACTGATCACCCACAGGGTATAAAGTTCTGCTACGCGAAGAATATGATATGTAAAGTGATGCAATGTTTTGTGAAATGACATGCATGACATGTTTATGAAAGAAGACATATGCATGGGTGTTGTGTGTGATTTTAAAGAAGTACATGCATCATGATACACGAAGCATAAGACTTGATATGCAAGAAACGTGGTTAGTTTATGACCTGCTTATGTGATACGTTGTTTTAATACATGTTTGTTCTCGTACCCGTATACCATATATGTGCTTTATCAGTTTTGAGAAATTCTTATTGAGATGCTATTTGTTAACCCGAGCACCTATATTTTGGGCAATGATTTATACACTGGTGACTCGTCGTGTGTGATTCCGTAAGGTGTATAGACGGGTTACTTGCTGGCGATAATTTCGCTAAGAACAGTTACTCTATTCCTTTTCAGGTGAGCCTGAGTATGAGTTGATATTTATCGAGGACGATGGCGAGTGGGCTCAATAGGATGACGAACATGGGAATAGATAGATGCTGGATTATTTTCTCTGAGATTGGAAACTCAATGTTGTAATGTTGTTCTGATATTTATGTTAGCTAGATGACCAAACACTTTTTAATTCCGCTGCATTTTCTGGTTTTAATGACGATGAAGTTTTAAATTTATCAACATTTCCGCTGATTTATCTTACGTCATAGATGATGAATGCTTGATCCGCTTTGATGCTTCGTAGTTCTCATAGTAGACTACAGCGGGTGCACTGGTTCCGATGACAGTATCGGGCCGGGGCGCTACAGGTGGTATCAGAGCCTAGGCTTCAGATCTATCTCGGAAACTTAGGTTTATGATCTTTTAGACACCTAAGTTATGATTCTCCCTTAAGGTTAATCCTTAGTTATAAGTACTGATTTCTTTAGTGTTTAAGTATGATCTGGGTTGGGTGTGTGCGAGCGCGTTTATCATCTAATTTCGTATTAATAGTTGTACTACGTACATCACCCATTCGTACGCACTCAAGCTTTCAGTAATCTCTTGTATTTACTGAATGCTAATGCAATGTTAACCTTTCAGTGAAATATGCCTTCAAGAAGAGAGAACGCAGAGAACACTAACAACGAACAAGAGAACCAGCCACCACAAGTTGTTTTACCCCAGGTGCTCACTGATGCACTGACGGTGATCGCACAAGGGTATGCGCAACAGCATCAGCCTCCGCCTCCTCCACCGCCACAGCATAACATTCGGTTCTTTTATGGAGAGATGAGAAAGATGAGGGTGCCGGAGTTTGGAGGATGTACTGATCCTGAGGAGGCTCAGCACTGGTTGGATGAGGTGGAGAAATGTTTTAGGCTAGTGCAAGTACCGAATGAGATAAAGGTTGAGGTGGCCACACCCCTTCTAAGTGGCAAGGCTGGCGAATGGTGGGACGGAATGGTGCTGAGAATGACCCCACCAATCTCTTGGACACAGTTTTGTGATGTTTTCCTGAAGTACTATGTACCAGAGACTGCGATATTGGACAAGATAAGAGCATTTGACAGATTGGAGCAAGGAACGATGACGGTGTCAGAGTATGCAGATCGTTTTCATGCTTTGGGTAAGTTTGCCCCTGCGATCATGTCTGATAATCGTCTTAAGATGACGAAGTTTGAGAGGGGTTTGGACTCAATGATACAATCGGCGATAGTGAATGCGGGGATGAAAACTTATGAGGATATGCTAGATGCGTGTTTCCGTGTTGAGAGTGATTTTCGCCGAGTAGCGGCAAGAGCAGCTAGCGCAGGAGGGTCTGATAGAGGCAAAAGGCCAAGAGAGGATGTGAGAGTGGGTGGAAGACCCGGACGTTGGGTCAAGATTCCAAAAAGAGGTCCGATTGGAAATTTTCAGAGACCTCCACCCCAGAACCCGGTGGCCCAGCAGGCTATAGGAGTATGTCCACACTGCAACAGGAACCACGTCGGAGAGTGTAGGAAAGTGGCTGGAGCATGCTTCCGATGCGTTCAAGTGGGCCATATGATTAGAGACTGTCCGGAGATGAAGAAGAATAATCCTGGAGAGGCGGCTCAGCAGCCGAGAGTGAAGCCTCGAGCAAATGCCCGTGTACATCTCATGACGGACACAGATGTGCAGGAGGCTACCGATGTAGTAGCAGGTACCATTTGAATTAAGTTTAAATCCTTAATGAATTAAGTGTTTATGTGCTTAACTTTTTGGTGTGTAAAACTTTATATGGCCTTAGGTGCAGTTTTAGTAAATAAGGTACCTGCCAACGTACTCTTTGATAGCGACGCAAGCCACTCTTTCGTAGCAAAGAGATTCACTAAATACCTTGGTAGTTCGCCTGAATGGTTAGAGACTCCGTATCGTGTTCAAGCGGCCGGAGATCAGGTTATGGTTTCGTATCAGCAGTATCGAGATTGCGAGTTAGAGTTTGAAGGCCAAACATTCTCTGCCACACTGATCCCTATTCAGATGTGCGATTTTGATGTTATATTGGGAATGGACTGGATGGCCAAACATCATGCCAATATTGATTGTCGATTGAAACAAGTGACAATCAAGAATGTTAATATGGAAGAGGTAACGTTTCAAGGGGAACCGGAACGAAAGAAAGTTCCTAAGAAGATGTATGTGTCGGTTGCACAAGCGTGCAAAGCCTTAAGAAAAGGTGCTGAGGGATTCCTAGTGTATGCAATGGATGTTACTCGGGAGGTGCCGTCCCTTGAGCAAATTCCAGTGGTCAATGAATTTCCTGATGTGTTTCCGGAAGATTTACCAGGAGTACCACCCCTGAGAGAGATCGAGTTTGAGATAAACTTGATCCCAGGAACTGAACCTATTTCTAAAGCCCCTTATAGAATGGCTCCAGCAGAGTTGAGGGAGTTGAAGGAACAACTGCAGGAGTTATTAGACAAGAAGTTCATCCGCCCTAGTGTATCGCCATGGGGAGCACCTGTTTTATTTGTAAAGAAGAAAGATGGTAGCATGAGGCTTTGTATCGATTATAGAGAGTTGAATAAAGTTACCATCAAGAATAAGTATCCCCTTCCACGGATCGAGGATTTATTTGATCAGCTCAAAGGTGCCAAGATCTTCTCTAAAATCGATCTCCGATCAGGATATCATCAGTTGCGAGTGAAGGCCGAGGACATCGCAAAGACAGCTTTCCGCACAAGGTATGGCCACTATGAATTTTTGGTGATGCCATTTGGATTGACAAATGCCCCTGCAGCTTTTATGGATCTTATGAATACCGTCTTTCGAGAACAGTTGGACAAGTTTGTAGTGGTATTCATAGATGATATTCTGGTGTATTCTCCTGACGAGCAAACTCACACTGAGCATTTGAGAACTGTACTAGGTATTCTGAGGCAAAAATAACTTTATGCTAAGTTTAGCAAGTGTGAGTTTTGGTTAAGAAGTGTGGCTTTCCTAGGTCACGTGATATCAGAAGAGGGGATTGCTGTTGACCCGAAGAAGGTGGAAGCTATAACTGAATGGCCTAGACCTACCAACGTTACCGAAGTACGAAGTTTCTTGGGTCTAGCGGGTTATTACAGAAAGTTTGTGGAGGGATTCTCAAGGATTGCCGTACCTCTCAGTGCCTTACTCAAAAGAAGTCCAAGTTCGAGTGGACGGCAGAATTCGAGCAAAGTTTCACGGAGCTTAAGAAGAGACTAACGACAGCTCCAGTATTGGCTCAACCCTCCGGAACTGATGGGTTTGTGATTTATAGTGATGCATCAAAGAATGGTTTAGGTACGTAAATTATAGCATAAGGTTATGATCTTGTATGTCCATTAAGTTTAGACTAATACCTTGTTTGTAGGTTGTGTCTTAATGCAAAACGAACGAGTCATCGCATATGCCTCAAGACAGCTAAAGCCTTATGAACAAAACTATCCCACACATGATCTGGAACTTGCCGCGGTTGTGTTCGCTTTAAAGATCTGGCGGCATTATTTTAATGGAGAAAAGTGCGCGGTATTCACGGATCATAAGAGTTTAAAGTATTTGTTCTCACAGAAGGAATTAAATATGAGGCAGCGGAGATGGTTGGAATTACTAAAAGACTATGACCTGACTATTCATTATCACCCGGGAAAGGCTAACAAGGTAGCCGACGCCTTAAGCAGGAAATCCAGCCATGCGAGGCAATCACCACTAGAGAGAGAGATTGAGGAATTTGGTTTGGATTTGGTGGAATCCACGGTGAACGTCCTGACAGCATTGACTATCACACTGAGTTTGATTGATCGGATAAAGGAGGCTCAGAAGAAAGATAAGGCTCTAAGTGAGATAATGGAAAGGGTGGAACATAGTCAAGTTGAAGGATTTCGGACCAAAGAGGATGGGAGCTTATGGTTTAGGGAAAGATTATGCGTACCGGATGTTGACGAACTTAGGAAGGAAGTTTTGCAAGAAGCTCATAATTCGAGGTTATCAATACACCCCGGTAGCACCAAGATGTATAGAGATCTCAGGCAATACTATTGGTGGTCTGGGATGAAAAGACATATTGCGGAATTCATAGAGAGGTGTTTGGTTTGTCAACAAGTCAAGGCGGAACACCAACGGCCCGGTGGATTGTTGATGCCGTTGGAAATTCCGGAATGGAAATGGGAACATGTCACAATGGATTTCGTAGCGGGATTACCGAAGACAAGAAGTGGATATGACATGATTTGGGTCATCGTGGATCGTTTAACAAAGTCTGCCCATTTTCTACCCCTTTCAAGTGAAGCACCTCTTGACAAGTTAGTGAGTTTATATGTGGACAATATTGTTAGCTTGCATGGTGTCCCGGTAAGTATAGTATCCGACCGAGATTCATGGTTCACATCTAAGTTTTGGACAGCATTTCAGGAAGCCATGGGTACGGAATTAAGGTTGAGTACGGCGTATCATCCCCAAACTGATGGACAGTCCGAGCGGACTATTCAAACCTTGGAAGATATGCTAAGGGCTTGTGTGTTGGATTTTAAAGGGAGTTGGGATGGAATGGTAAAGCTGATGGAATTTTCTTATAACAATAGTTACCACAGCGCAATTGACATGGCTCCTTTTGAAGCTTTGTATGGAAGGAAATGTAGGTCTCCGGTCTATTGGGACGAAGTGGGCGTAAGGACCATCACCGGACCTGAGCTATTGGAGAAGACGCTAGAGAAGGTGAAAGTCATCCGGGGAAGACTCAAGACGGCTCAGGATCGCAATAAGAGTTGGGCAGATTCCAAGCGACGACCGTTGGAATTTGATGTGGGTGAAAAAGTTTATTTGAGAGTATCACCCACGAAGGGCGTCATGAGGTTTGGAGTAAAAGGCAAGCTAAGCCCTCGCTTTATTGGTTCTTACGAAATACTTGAGAAGGTGGGAACCTTGGCATATAGGTTAGCATTACCTCCGGTGTTGGCGCAAGTTCACAACGTATTCCATGTCTCACAACTGAGGAAATACGTGACGGATCCAAGTCATATACTTGAGGCACAACCCTTGGAACTCAAAGATGATGTTACTTATGAAGAGATACCGGTGAAAATAGTAGATCGGAAGGATCAAGTTTTGAGGAATCGAGTGATCCCTTATGTGAAAGTCCAGTGGAGCAACCGCACGGAACGTGAGGCCACTTGGGAACTCGAGGAACAAATGTGGGAGAAGTATCCTCAACTCTTTGACTAAGGTACGTAAGTTTCGAGGACGAAACTTTTTGTAAGAGGGGTGGAAAGTCATACCCCGTAACTTTTAAGCATGACTTTCAATATGTTAGGTCAACCTTAAACGCAATTTAATTAATGATGTAGGATGTGCGACTTAGTTACTTAAAATATAGGAAAAATAAGAAGAGGGGTTAAAAGTAGAATTAAAGGTAATTAAAGAAAATTACCTAAAAGGTCCCTAATAAGAGATAGGGGAGTTACCAAAATTTAGTATAACTCCCCATCTCAGCCTAATGGGACGGTTATACCATCAAAAAGAAGAGGGGAAAACCGCAGGAAAAGAGAAAGAAGAGAAAAGGAGAGGAAGAAGAAGAAGAGAAGAAGGAAAAGGAAGGAAAAGGCCAATCTAGATTCAATCCTTATCAAGATTCTGCAGTAAATTCGTAAGGCTAACTAGAAACAAAGGCAAGTAATCTTTCTATACGCTTTACGCAAATTTTGATACTTTAGGCCCTATGTTCTTACAAAGAGAAAACTTGAATCACACATTAGTAATCTTGTCTTGTCTATGTTACATGCTTTATTATATGTAAGTTTTGTTGCTAGTTGCGTAAAGTCTTGTTCTTTGGGCCATGTTTCTGAAAATAGTTGTGTGGTGCTTTGTTGTTTGTCAAGCATGCCCATGAAAGTGTATATTTTGACGTGCTTATTGTCTTATTCTATTCTTATGTTGATTGTCTACACTTAGACGTTTGAGAGTAAGTGCAGGTAATTGAAGGATGAGTGATGGCATTGTTGTAGACTTGTTATGTTGGGAGTGTTGATGATAACTTTTGAAGGTTGTGAATGATTGAAGGTTAAGAGTGGATATTGTTAGACATAACTAAGCATCAATTCATGATTAGATGTGAGTTAAGAATGATGAATCTAGATGGTAAGATGGATCTTGAGAGGTTTAACATGAAAGGGTTGAAGGAGGAAGATGATGGGAGGAAGTTACTGCAGAGAAACTGCAGTTTAGCTTCGTCTAACACTTCGAACGCCTACATTAGGCGCTTCAAGTCACATTAGGCGCCTAATGTAGCGTTCAATGTGTCCTGAAGCTTTCCCGTACAGAAAAACTGCAGTTTAGAACCGTCAGAACACTTCAAACACCTACATTAGGCGCTCTATGTCACATTAGGCGCCTAATGTAGCGTTCAATGTGTCCTGAATCATCCCCGAACACCTCGAACACCTACATAAGGTGCTCTATGTCACATTAGGCGCTTCATGTAGGCGTTCAATGTCTACGGAACATCCCCGAACACTTCGAACGCCTAGTATAGGCGCTCTATGTCACTTTAGGCGCCTCATGTGGCGTTCCAAGTATACTGGAAGTCTTTTTGACCCTTTAGGCGCCCTATGTATGTGTAGTAACATTATACACTTCTTTTGAACATAAAATGCAAGGGTATTTGAGGTATAATTGACGTGTAGATGGTAAGTTTGATCAAGTAGGAATAAGATTGAATCCTGAGTGAATTAGTAAGACGGATGGACTTGGAAAGGTACGAACATGGAGTGTTTGAGGTGCAAGAATGTATACTTGATATGTACAATGTATGTGTGTGGGTTACATGTTTGATACGAAGTTACATGTGCATCCTGCATCATGACATGAGCATTTGCATTTGATTTGAGATTTGCTTTGCAAAAGAATATGTGTTTACAAGCAAGATGTAAAGTTTTCGAAAGACAAAATGGCTGCTGGTTGATCGCAGGGTATAAAAGTCACGCCTGCGAAAGCAGGATATAAAAGCGTGATCTGTGAATCAACAGCAGGGTATAAAGTATTTTATGGGGCCGTGGACCTATCAGCACGGAAAATAAAGTTATTTTGTGGGGCCGTGGACCTATCAGCACGGATATGTGATATAAGTAATGGGGCCGTGGACCTTTCAGCACGGATATATGATATAAGTAATGGGGCCGTGGACCTTTCAGCACGGGGTATAAAATTATATGTTATGGGGCCGTGGACCTTTCAGCACGGGGTATAAAGTTCTGTTGCTGTGGACTGATCACCCACAGGGTATAAAGTTCTGCTACGCGAAGAATATGATATGTAAAGTGATGAAATGTTTTGTGAAATGACATGCATGACATGTTTATGAAAGAAGACATATGAATGGGTGTTGTGTGTGATTTTAAAGAAGTACATGCATCATGATACATGAAGCATAAGACTTGATATGCAAGAAACGTGGTTAGTTTATGACCTGCTTATGTGATACGTTGTTTTAATACATGTTTGTTCTCGTACCCGTGTACCATATATGTGCTTTATCAGTTTTGAGAAATTCTTATTGAGATGCTATTTGTTAACCCCGAGCAGCTATATTTTGGGCAATGATTTATACACTGGTGACTCGTCGTGTGTGATTCCGTAAGGTGTATAGACGGGTTACTTGCTGGCGATAATTTTGCTAAGAACAGTTACTCTATTCCTTTTCAGGTGAGCCTGAGTATGAGTTGATATTTATCGAGGACGATGGCAAGTGGGCTCAATGGGATGACGAACATGGGAATAGATAGATGCTGGATTATTTTCTCTGAGATTGGAAACTCAATGTTGTTATGTTGTTCTGATATTTATGTTAGCTAGATGACCAAACACTTTTTAATTCCGCTGCATTTTCTGGTTTTAATGACGATGAAGTTTTAAATTTATCAACATTTCCGCTGATTTATCTTATGTCATAGATGATGAATGCTTGATCCGCTTTGACGCTTCGTAGTTCTCATAGTAGACTACGGCGGGTGCACTGGTTCCAATGACAGTATCGGGCCGGGGCGCTACACGCTTGACTCCTGGCAAGGGTTTGCCGAGGTGCAAAGATGGATCTGGAGTTCTGTTCTGATCTGGCTGAAGTGATTTGGAGTACGCCCCTTTTAGGTAAAAGTCGAGGCTGGAGTCCGGGGCCGAGGTGAAACCCTTGGTGTATTGCTTGCTGTTCCCAATAAGAAGTGGATGCTTTGGTAAAGCAATACCTTGCTGAGCCGAAGTGTAGTATGACCGAGCAGAGGTGCATTTATGTCGAGCTGCAGGAGTTGGTCGTCCCAAACTTGGATTTGTCGTTGACTGTTTGTTGACTAACAGATGTATATTTTTGGCTTATCACTTTGCCCCCAGATTTAGTGTGGCCGAGCTGACCAGCGAGGGCAGACAAATCTGCTCTGATAAGTCAGTGACGTGTCCATCATTAATTGGGCCGTTATCCTCATAATTAAGATGTTATCACCACATTTAATGTCAGCGCCAGTTCGAACGTATTTCATAATTGCTTTTCCGGCGATTGCGATAATCGAAGAGGGGAGGAAAAATTGAACTGTCGCACCTTTTTGAATTTCAATTGAAAAGTCGCACCTTTTCACTTTCCCGTCTATAAAAGGTATACCTCACCCTCATTACTTCTTCTTCCTTTTCACCTTCCTCGAAAGTGCTGCTCTTAACGTCTCTTCTGCTCTTCATTTCCAGTCAAGCCTTCTTTCAACCCAACTCCACCGAGTCTTCTTCCTCAACCCCCAGAAACACTGTAAGCTCTGCTCTTCTCTTCATTTCCATGGCTTTTACAGTCTCTTCTTCTTTAGACTCTTAGAATAGGTCAGCTCATTCTTACCCTGCTTATCTTGAGGGTACCGATGAGGTTCAATCTCACTTCTCTGAGAAGTCAATTCCAGTGAGGACAACCGTCCTTTGAGGAGGTTGTGCCGCACTGGTGAACCCTCCATGGTTGCCCCGGAATCTATGGTGCCGTCGACGTCTGTTGACAGAGGTTCCCCATCTCCGACGGTGCAAAGCTCAGCGTGTACTTTAAAAGCCGCTGATCTTTCCCGCTTATGTAAGTTGTATAGTGTTGATAAGAGTACTTTTCTTCTCATTCTTCCTCTTCCTCATCAAACTGCTTATGATCCACCCGTTGGATATGAAGCAATTTATGAGGAATACTTCAAATCTGGTTTCAGCCTGTAGAGAAAAAAGGGTTTGAGTGATTTCAAAATACATGATTTAAACGTGTTACAAAGCAATACATGACATATTACATATAACTTGCCTTATATAGTTCATATATAATGTTGCCGTACTAACGAGCCATGAAGCTTTAAAGCTTACATCAAATGACAAACATTTATTGTGTTTGAACTATTTTCAGGTGCCACCATTAATGAACTAAAATAGTTCATTAAGTGAAGTACTTAGTTAATAAAACTAAGTAGTTCATTAAAGGAAGGAATATTTGGAAAAGGCACAAAGGCAACAAGGTGAAGAAAGGAAAGTCTTCTACTCTCCTCTCCACACATATATCACACGCCATTACCATATATATGTATACATATTTTCAGTTTTTTTGAAAAGGCACATACATATTTTCAGATTTTTTGAAAAAGGCACATACACATATATTCCAACGTACTACCGACACGTTATATATTTTACGTACGTACATTAACGTCACACCACTATACTTAACTCATATTTATGAGTATATTCAGTTCTTATATCATATGATATAAGTCATGGTGATGACAAATTTAATACGACACGTTAAAAGGTTCTAAACCGAAACTTGTCGTATCGGGTGAATACCGAAACTTCGCCAACGTGTCACGCCATAAATAGATGGCCAGCCTCTACACTTCAAAAATAGCCATAAATTTCGTGGCTTAAATGGTATGTGCAGCCATAAAATCATTCCATGTTGGCACACACAAATCACCCCACATTAAGGCCAAATTGTGGAGATTCCAATTTCAATTTTCTCACATGGTTTAGGCGCCACTTTAAGATCAGCTAAGT
>AP025072.1:3957454-4025607 GCA_036186865.1 Eustoma russellianum | reverse complement strand
TGCCACTTTAAGATCAGCTAAGTGCTGAATATTAAAGTTTAATTTATGTATATTATGTGTAACATAATATATATATAACATGTGCAAAAAGTTGGAATTTAATTAGAGAAAAATCGGGTAATCGATAAACGTCGAAAATTCGGTTTTCTACGTACACGACACATGGAACGTTTTTGGCACATCATATAACATGTATCTAGACACTTTTTAAATATTTCATACATCTCAAAGTGTTCTAAAAAAATTCAGATAAGGGCTGATTGGAATATACCATGTGTGTATTATTAAATGTGCACTATTTTATAAAATTTGCAAAAATAAAATTCAGCGCATGCACAAATCTATTTCACACGCCTAGACCAGCTGAGTTGGAGCATATGTGGAGCTTTGTTGGCATCTTGATTGGTCAAGAATAAAGCATGCAATGTTGATGACTTAAAGAAAGGAACTACAAAAGGTAACATTTCAAATCTTGTCACAATTGTGACACATGCTGAAAATTCAGCATGTGTGCTAAAGAGCTGGCCGATTTTTTCACTTTAATGAGCCATATTTTGTTGTCTTGAATCATGTGGATAATTGGGAGATAATTTGGAAGAGTTTTGAATATTCTAAGGAAACAAATAAGGTGATATTTTCAAATATCACACATGCTGAAAATTTCAGCATGTGCGGATGTATAGTGGCCGAAATTTTGGCCTCATTGGTGTTCAATTGTTATTCCATAAATGATAAGAATATTGTATACTAAATGGTGATTGAATTATCCTTTGAATTCTTGGAATAAATCAATGTAAAATTTGCAATATTTTGAATAAAAGGTGAATGTTACACATGCTGAAATTTCAGCATGTGCTGAAGACTTTATGGCCGATTTTTGCATGCCTTCTTGGATTTATTTACCTAGATAATTTTGTGTGATGATCTTGTGAATTATGATATTCATTTTATGATGATTTTGGCACATGTTTTAAGTGTTATTCTCAGATTTGTCTGTTGAGAAATATGTTTGGATAATTTTCAAAGTCATGATTTTAAGTGGTTAATACTTAAAAATGTCATACATGGTGTTATATGTGATTAAAAGTTGAAAAAGTTGACATCGGTCTCTCAGGTTGTTGCACATCGATCGATGTCTAGGGTTTTTAGAAATAATTTTCTAAAATGTGATAAAATGGTTGTTTTCATTTGTACATGATTTATACATGTTCATTGTGTGCTTATTATGTGCTTTTGGTGATTATTATTGTCTTGTGACTAACGTGCCTTGGAAGTTTCAACAACTTACCAAAAAGGGCAAAATTGGTATTTTGAGTTTTGTAGGAACATGATATGGTGAAAATATTTCAAGAGCATATTCTTCTACTATTTATGATGACAAAGTTGGTAGCATGGTTATTTCTGACCATCGGGGTCATTTCTGTAGTTTTCTCACACCAGGGGTATTTTGGTCATTTCACCCCCGAGGGTATTTTTGGTATTTTCACTCAAGGAATCTCTTGAGCATACTATTATCTTCATTCTGGAGCTGTGTTATTGTTATTTTGAAGATAATATGGTGATCTTATATCTTATTCTCTCAACCGATGGTATTATTGACTATAGCTGGATATGTGACGATTTGAGATGTCACATTCTATTTTTTCTTGAAGACTCTCTTATATATGTTATAAGAGAACATTTATCATCATTTTTCAGAGATGTTAAAGGTGTCAAAGGTGTGGAAATGATCTCAACATATAAGAAGAAATATTGGGGAATTTCGGTGTTACACGTTGACATAATCTTGTCAAGTGTTATCTATTTATTTCTTCTTCAAAAATCTGAGTTGCTAAACTTATATATATGTGGAAAAACGTGATTGATAAGGTGGATATGATGTGGAGTTCATTTTATGAGTTGGAGACAAGTGGACCAACCAAAAAGGAGCTAGTTGGCAAAATTGCCAACTTGGAATTTACTAAAAATAGCCAACGGATATATTAGTTTTCTTGGGTATTTTCAGCAGATTTTTGAAGTCAAATGAAGACTTCACATGTCCTATTATTGTGCTTGAAGTTGGGGATAATTTGGTGGTATTATCCTTTCTTATTTTATTAAAGAAAAATCAAAAATATTTTTGGAAAATATTCAAAGTAGCCAACGGCTACTTCATATTTTTGGAGCTGAATTTTTGATTTGAAATGGTCTTCTCCCACATGCCTATTCTCAAGCTAGAAGTTGAAGTATTCTTGAGGATTATCTTCTCTTTTTATCTACATTTTGCAAAGGATAAATGAGACTTGCCAAGGTGTAAAAATTCGGCCAACATGACATTGCCAAGGTGGACCAATCATTGTGTTTTATTTTGCCAAGTGTACAAAGCCAACCAATGATGAGAAGACATTTGGAATTGATGATGAAGATGATGACACATTGGCATTCTTATCTTCAAGGCTCAAATCACACTATAAATAGAGGCATTGGTGAAGAAGATGAAACACACTTGAAGCTTACAAGCATTCTATAGCTTTCATATTCATCTTCTTGTTCTTGTTGTTGTGTTTTGTTGTAGCAAAGGTGTTCTTGATTTTTTGTTGAACTACAAGCCTCTTGAGCTTCATTTGTAAGATTGATTAGCCATCTTTATAAGGCTACATCAATAGGTGTTACAGGTGTTGCAACTAAGTGTTGCTTAGAAGGTGATTATCCAAGTCTTGAGTAGGGTTGGTGTATAACCCAAGGATCAAGCTTGGCTCTTGTTGTAAGGTGTTCATTTCATAGTGAAATCCAAGGAAAGGTGTTCCTTGGGACTGGAGTAGGTCACATTGACCGAACCAGGATAAATCCTCGGTGTTCTTCTCTTGTTTCTTTATTTCTGTTTTCTGCCCGTTTTTGACTGCAGTTTTCACCCATCTTCACACAATTTGAAAAAATAGCTAAACATTTTCAAAATTCGTGATTTTTGGTGGAGTTATACTTCAGACTGTTAGCTTTCATTTGCAACAAGAATCACTTGATTTGAGCAGGGAAAAGTTAGCCTTTCAGTCTTTGCAAGATAACTGCTCGAATCTGGCTGCAATCTGACCAGTTTTGAGAAAACTTAAATTCTGTATTTTTCAAGAATTGTTTGAGGTCAGGGCCTTTTGGAAACTTCATCTATACATCCTAAGGAGTGTTTTGATATAAAGATCAACCTTTTTGGTTGAGTATTCAAAGAGAAACACGTTTTGCAAAATCAGCAACATTCTGTCCAATTCTGTCCAGATTGACCATCTGAATCTTTTTATTTGTTTGAAGGGACAAACGATCTTATTTTTGTCTGATTTTTGGACAGAGTCTTGTTAACTCATTGAAGTTTAATTCTGGAAAGTTTCATAATTTTTGGAGTTGTGTAAAATTATTTGTGAATTTTTTAAAAACGGGTCCTGAATCTGAGGTGGTCTCAGATTCTGTTTTCAAAGGGATTTTTAACAAAGGGTTGTAGTGTAATTTCCGCTAACCACTATTCACCCCCCTCTAGTGGTGTTTATTGTAGGTGCGCGGTCCAACATTGTCTAGTTATCAATTGATGACAACATCCAACCAATCAATGAGTGCCAAGTAAGCAAGAGCTTAATGATCATCCAATGAGAACATGCCAAGTAAGCAAAGACATGTCACAATGATGCCATATACTCTTCCAAGGACTTAGAAGATAATTTTCAAGAGGGGAAGAGCATCCAAGGGGGGCGGCCATAATGATGAAAAGGAAGGAAGAAGAGCAAAACAAAAACAAGAACAAGTCTTGCAAATTCTTAAGATCAAAAACGTTTAGCATCTTCTCTTCCACACTCTCTTTCTTTCTTCTCTCTAAAAGCCTATTGTACTTACATTCATATACTTGAATAGGCTTCATATAGTCCACCACATATTCTTTATCATTGTAAAAAATTGATCAAGGTGTGATCAATCTTGCACTTGCGAGGTGGTGGTGTTCGTGACAATTGTATTCTTATACAAGGTTTGTAAAGGGTTGGAGTTGGTGTGTAACTCCATCAACCCTGTGTTAAGATGTTACTTTGTGTTGTGTGTTTAGTGCTAACCGAGGAAGGTGTCTTCGAAGACTGGAGTAGGTTGTTTATAACCGAACCAGTATAAAATTCTTGGTGTCATTTACTTTCATCACTTACTTTCAGTTTCAGCACTGTTTATCGTTTTTGATCACGTTCGTAAAAATAGTAAACGAATTTCAAAAATTACGAAACTTTCCAGAATCATAGCCACACGTCCTAAGGTTAATTTGACATAAGTTTCAACCCTTTTGGACAAGTATAAGTTATTCAAACGTCCAAAGTTTTGAGACTAGTGCAGTCTGATTTTCAGGCTTGCAAAGGTTAAGATTTTGATCGTATTTGACTAACTTTACAAAAGAATTTTTCAAAAATGTTTCAACATATTTAAATAAAACTTATAAGGGGTTAGTATTTAAATTTTCAGAGCATTTGGATTTACGTACAAATAGGAATCAATTTTTCAAGTCACACTACCGTTTCTGGCAGATTTGCGCAATCTGACCACCAACAAATTTTCACGGAGTTAGGGGTTGAATTAAAATCTGAAATTTTTAGGAGACACTCAAAACATCTGAGGCTAAGTTCCCTCCAAATTTCAGAATTTTTGAAGACCTGCAACTTAGTTTTCAAAACGTTTTAAAACTGGTCCTGAAAACAGAAACTGTTTTCAGAAGTTGAGTTCTTGGTTTAAAACTATTTTAAAAACCATATTTTCCGCATCAACTATTCAACCCCCCTTCTAATGGTGCCTTGCAGATCCTACACAGCCTTCCCATTCCAGTACCTTTATTTCGCATTCTAGATTTTTATAACCTTAGGCTGCCCCAAATCATGCCCAACGGACTCAAGGTAATCCTTAGTTATCTGCTCTACCTGAGAGCTATTGATGAGGAATTTGACCTCCCTGTTTTTAGGGGGATGTTTGTGTACAAGCACAAAGATAGCTGGTTTTACTTTAGTAGGAGTTATCCTAATAAAAAAATTAACCACGCCATCAACATCCCTACCTTCACTAAGAATTGGAAAGGTCGTTTTTTTCATAAAGAATGTAGGGTTACCCGAAAGAAACTATTGGAAGTCCGGCAACGCAGATAACACGAGGCCAAGCGATAAATTCTACAATGAAGCCTTCAGATTGTTGAACCTGTCAATGGCCGTAAACTGGAAAAAGGTGGACGGGTCGGTTTTAAGAGCTGCCGACCTGGACCACTTGTGGCCAAAACACAACTTTCGGACCCTCAGCTCAACAGCTCTGAAAATAGTTATGGGTATGTGGCAAATTTTTTGAATATCTCTGATTTTTCTTGATATTTTCCATGTGTTTTGATCAATTTGTCGTTGAATCTTTCAGGAGCAATGGTATCTGAAGCAGTGGCCAAACTGAAGAAGATGGCTCCCAAGAAGAGGAAGAGGACTGAGGAAAGGCATTCCTCCTCAGAATAGGCCTCTGCCAAATCCTCTTCTAAGGTGAGGGTGCTTCCTGCTGAACCCGCTCTAGCGGAGGTTGGAGCTCAAGGTATGCTTTCATTCTTTGCTGGTTGAAATTAATGTATTTTTCTGGTTTCATTCAGCCCTTTAATCTTTGTTTTCTGTTGCAGCTGGAACTTCCACTGGCCCCATCCAGGCTGCAGCCCAAGTTCATGTTCAGGCTGCAGCTCAGCCAGTGGATGAAGATGGGGGATCTGAAGCTCCCAATAAGGATGGGGGATCTGAGGCTCCTATCTTAACCATTCCACCTCCTGTTGCCGAAGATGAAGCAGCTGTGCCTCGGCCAAGGCCTGCTTCCTTTGAGGCTCTCCTTCCTACTGAAATTAGGGAGGATACTTCAGAGAGAAGAGATGCTGGGGGGCTTCCCAGCAACATGATCGTAGAAACGCCCCCCAGGAAGGAGAATACTCCCACCAGCATCGCCGTGGTAATAGGACAATGAAGTTCTCTGGTGTGGATTCTGCTATTCATCCTGGGGTAGCTAGAAAACTGACTGAGATGTCAGTGCTGCCCAAAGATTGGGAGATTTTTGACCCACGAGTGGGAGACAGCCCTAAATTCATATCTGAGCAACATATCTTTGGTAAGCTTTTCTGAAAATTTCTAACTTTTTCAGCTTGATTACTTGAAGTCTCTTCCCTGACTAATCTGGTTGCTGCAATATAGAGTTCAAGAATACAACATGCTCAGACAGGATGAAGAAATGCGCAAGATGGTCGCCCAACTTTCTGAGAGCAATGCCAACTTGAGGAGAGCTAATGATGAGTTGGCTGAGACAGCAAAACCCAACAACGCAAGGCTGGAGGAACTTGAGGCAGAAGTGGATAATCTGAGGTCAGAAGTGTCTTCCCTTTCTTAAGAGAATTCCAAAATTCGTGAAAAAAAAGAAGAGTCTGACACTAAGCTGGCCACTGCCAACTCGCAAGTGGATGAGCTAAAAGAGGTGGTGGCCAATATTGAGCTGGTGTCCACTAAGACTCAAGCTGAACTGGACTTCTACCAGAAGGAGTTCGGCACTTGTGAGCAGGAGCTGTCTAATTGCAAGAATCAAGTGGAAGCGGAGCAAAGGAGCAAGGCTGAGCTGGCTCAGCAACTTGAAGTAGAAAGAAGAAGTAAAGCTGAGCTCACTCAACAGTTTGAGCTTCAAGCTGAAGAGATCAAGAAGACTACAGTTGCTGAGTTCAGACAGTCTGAATATTTTACAGACAACCTTTTGAAGATGCAGGGCTCTGTGCTGGCTATTAGCCAGACTTATGCAACAGACGCCTGCTCCGAAGTTTATCCAGCCTTGGAAAAGGATCATCCTCAGATTGCTGACCTCTACATCCCTGAAGCTGAGAGCTTGTTTGATAATCAACTGGCGTTGTTCAAGAGTGGGGCTGATCACAGAGACCCAGAGGATGAAGATTAGACTAGGACTTTTATTTTTGCACTTTTCAGTAGTTGTAATAGTTGTATTTCCTGAATGAAAATATCATTTCATTCAACTGGTGTTCTTCAGCTTGCCTTATTCTTATTTTCTGAATTCTTGCAAGTATTTGACTTCGGCTTTCACCCTTGGCTTTACAAAGGATCTGAAACACCATTCTTTACAATGCAAGTTTTTGATCTCGGCTCTGCCAAAGGTTTTTGTATTGCCTTCTTTTGGCCTCAATCTTGCTGAGTGTTTCCATATTGTTTAAGTATTTGACTTCGGCTCTGCCAAAGACTTTATCAACCATACTTGGCTAGCTTTGTAATGCAAATTCTTTACCTCAGCTCTGCCAAGGGTCTTATATTGCTTGGCTGGGCTTCGATTTAGCCAATAGCTGAGACGCAAGTTAATATCTGGACTATGAATAAAATAACTCCACTCTTTTGAAATGAAGTAAAGCTGTTACTTCATTTGATCTGTTAAGCAAGATGAAAGATAACATTGCGTAATCTTAATTCTGACACTGCCATAAAACACTGTTTTATTCAAGCTTCAGCGCTGCTGATAACTTTACAAATGATTTACACTTTTCTAGTCCTGCTAGTAGTTGATGATTGTGAATCCTGTTCACAAAACTTTTGACCCTCAAGGGGCATCTGCCTCAGGCCTGCTGAGGTCTTGCTTGATCGAGTCCTGCTCGGCCAACTTAGTCCTGCTGAGGTGGGGTATTTGTAGGGAAACCTGTCCCAATCATGTATTGAGTCCTGCTCAACTGGCTCAGCCCTGCTGAGGTGAAATACTTGCACATCACTAATGTAGAAGTCTTAGATGTGTAGAATGTCAAGTCCTTGGTAAGTCTTGCCTTCCAAGGTTTGTAATCTGTCAGCTTCTGCTGAACGCACCTCGACTATTCGATAAGGACCTTCCCACTTAGGGTTAAAAGTCCTAGTTGGTGACGCATGACTTGCTTCGTTATTGTGTAATATTAAATCTCCCACTTGATAAGACCTTGGTCGCACTCGAGAATTATAGTACTGAGCAATTAGATTTTTGTATTGAGCCATGCGAACGTGGGCTTTCTCTCTTTTCTCTTCCAACCCATCCAAATTCAATCGCAGCACTTGGTCATTGGTCTGAGCATAGTAATGAGCTGTCCGAGCAGAGCTGGAACCAATTTCAACTGGGATGACTGCTTCAGAGCCGTAAACTAAGGAAAAAGGTGTTTCCTTAGTAGAAGTTGAGAGAGTAGTCTGATATGCCCATAATATGCTTGGGAGTTCATCCATCTAACTTGCCCAGTTTTGTATAGACGTTTCTTTAAGCCGTCCTTGATTGTTCTATTTGTCAACTCAACTTGCCCATTTGCTTGAGGGTGTGCTACTGAAGTGAATCATTGTTCAATTTTGAGCTCAGTACACCAACTTTTGACGGGTCATCAACAAACTGCTTTCCGTTATCTGAGATGAGAACTAGTGGAAGACCAAAACGACAAATGACGTTCTTCCACATGATCTTCTTTATTTGACCCCCAGTTATAGTAGCTAAGGGCTCTGCTTCCACCCATTTGGTGAAGTAATCAATAGCAACAACCAAGAATCTGACTGAACCTGGAGCTCGGGGTAGAGGTCCGACAAGATCTATTCCCCATTGTACAAAAGGCCAAAGACTTGCGATGGCAGTAAACTCTTGGCTAGGCAAATGGCAGATTGGAGCATGAACTTGGCATGCTTGACACTTCTTGACCAATTCTTCTGCATCATGATGTAGAGTGGGCCAATAATACCCAGCAAGGTAGCATTTTTGCGCTAAAGACCTAGCACCAGAATGATTTCCATAGATTCCTTGGTGCATCTCCCGAAGGATGTAGTCTCCTTCGTCTTCAATTACGCATTTTAACCAAGGCTGTGAAAACGATTTTTTATAAAGGTGGTCGTTAAAGAGAGTATACCTTGCCGCCTTCAATCGAAGACACCGAGCTGCCCGTTTATTCTCGAGTTGAATTCCATGCTCCATGAAGTTAACAATCTCATTCATCCAGGTGTTGCCATAATCAACCCGCAGCACTTCATTGGCATCATAAGCACGGTGCTTCACTAACTCCACAACTATCTTTTTTCCTAAAATGGTCGAAGTGGATGAAGCAAGCCGAGATAGGGCGTCAGCTCTTTTATTGGCCTACCTGGGGATATGTTCAATGCCGAATCACTCAAAGGTCTGGCCGAGCTGCAGAACTTTAGCTAGATATTTTTTCATGTTTTCCTCCTTAGCTTCATAATCTCCGTTGATCTGAGAAACGACCAACTGCGAATCACTTCGGGAAATGATTCGTTCTACCCTCAACTTCCTTGCGAGGCCCAACCCTGCTATTAAGGCCTCGTACTCTGCCTTATTGTTAGTTGCTTCGAAAATCAAAACGCAAGGCATACTCAAATTCTTCTTTGTTGGGGATGATTATTAGGAGGCCTGCTCCACATCTGTCCCTGGAGGAAGATCCATCAACATATAAAGTCCAATCCGCTGCTTGATGAACATCTTCCTCCACGGATATTCCTTCAGCCAAGAAGTCTACTAAAGCTTGGGCTTTGATAGAAATCCTTGACTTGTATTGGATATCATACTCTGCAAGCTCCACAACCCATTTGGCAGCTCGGCCAGAAGTGTCTGGCCTTGTCAGAATTTGTTTCAAGGGCTGATCTGTAACCACTATGATGGGATGAGCTTGCAGGTAAGGCCTGAATTTCCTTGCAGCCACTATGAGTGCCAAGACTACTTTCTCAGCATTAGGATACCTCACTTCCAGTCCATGCAGAATTTTGCTTGCGAAGTAGATGGGCCTCTACACATTATCCTGCTCCCTGAGCAGGACTGCACTCACAGCTTTTTTACACGTGAAAAGATACACATAAAGCCCTTCTCCGGACAAAGGTGAAGTTAGCATTGGCACCTCGGCCAACTGGGACTTCAGCTCGTCGAAAGCTTTTTGACACTGGTCATCCTATTGAAAATCTGTTTTCTTCTTTAAAATATGAAAGAAAGGAAGAGATCTTTCGGCAGACTTGGGGAGAAACCTGATCAGCGCTGTAATTCTGCATATTAACCTCTGCACTTCCTTTACATTCCTAGGAGGATGCATGTTTTGCAAAGCTTCAATCTTGGCAGGGTTTGCCTGCATCCCTTCCTTGGAAACCATGTATCCCAAGAACTTTCCAGTGCGCACCCCAAACATGCACTTCTTCAGATTCAGCCTCATGTGTGAGTCTCTCAGTACAATAAAGACTTCTCTCAAGTTCTGAATATACTGATCAACAGACCTGCTCTTGATGAGCATATCATCAATATAAACTTCCATTATCCGGCCAATTTGTTCAATGAACAAGGAATTGACTAGACGCTGGTAGGTGGCCCCAGCATTCTTTAATCCAAACAGCATGGTCACATAACAATAAGTACCTGACTCTGTTATGAATGCAGCTTTTTCGTGATCTTCTTTTGCCATGACAATCTGATGATAGCCTTTGAAGGCATCCAAGAAATTGAAGATCTCATGTTCAAGTGTTGAATCCACTAACCTATCAATCTTAGGAAGTGGGTAACAATCTTTTGGACATGCTTTGTTGAGGTCGGTGTAATCTATACACATCCTCCATGATTCGTCTTGCTTGGGTACCACCACTGGGTTAGCCAACCAGATTGGATAAAGAATCTCCATAATAAATTTCGCAGCCAAGAGTTTCTTGACTTTCTCTGCAATGACTTTGATCCTTTCTGGAGCGAAATTTCGCTTCTTTTGCTTTATTGGCTTTACCTGAGTATCAATATTTAGCCTGTGCTCAACCAAATGTGAGGAGATCCTAGGCATATCTTCGGCAGTCCACGCGAAGATAATTGCTAATTCTCTCAACAGATCCTGCAGCTGAGTCAGCAGTTCAGATGGCATCCATGTCCTGATTTTTATAACATTTTCAGGTCGGCTCGGATCAAGGATGAAGTCTTGCACTACATCATCTGATTGCAAATGTTCTTCATATGAAGGTATAAGTTCATCAAGGCTGACCTGCTGAACTGCCTCATTGACTTGAGTAGCAATGATGTAGCAACTCTGTGCCACTTGTATATCACCTTGGATTGTCACCATCCCAGCTGGAGTGGGGAACTTCATGCTAATGTGCAGAGGTAATACAATGGCCTCCAAAGCCACTAAGGTCGGCCGACCTAACAAAATATTATATGCAGATATCTCCTTGACGACCACAAAGTCTATCCATAGACAACGGCAGGACGGGAGTTTACCAAAGCTGCAACTGAGTGTGACCAGACCTGCTGGCCGAACTGCAGCACCAGTGAAACCATACAATGAAGAAGTGACGGGCCTTATTAAAGAATCTGGTAGGCCCAGTTGCTGATATACACGATAGTACATCACATTCACGGCACTACCGGTATCCACGTAAATACGCCGGACCTCCACAATCTTATCTAGAGCTAAGTGTATACACAGATCTATTACTAAACATGTGTTATTGGAGTCAAGTGGAATGGGATATTCGGGCCCATAAGTCAGCTCCTTAACCATCTTAGTTCTCTTAGCTGGCGGACCAGATGAGGTTCCCGCAGCACTAGATTCACCTCGGCTTGCATAAGGTGGTCCTCCAGAGATGATATAGATAATAGAATTGACTTAGGGCTGACCTGCATCCCCACGTCTGCCTTGTTCCTCATCGTCATCTGACCTGCAGTGCCGAGGTGGGGACTCCAGTCGGCATTTGTCCTTCTAAGGGTTCTTATAAAAGTCCAACCAATTATGCAGGCGTGAACGTGAGTCATAGAATTGCTTTAAGTGACCCTGCTCAATCAGTTGCCGAATGGCTTGAGCCAACTGTCTGCAGTCTTCTGTGTCATGTCCAATATCTCTGTGATATCGACAGTATAGCTTTGGGTCTCTTCTCTCCCTAGGCCCATTCAGAGGTTTAGGGTCAACCCTCAAGCCATCTTTCTCCATGACAGCTAAGATATTTTCCTTAGAGGCTAAAAGGGGTAAACCCTCCTTAGAGGCTAAAAGGGGTAAACCCTCTTTAACTCATTTGCCTCTTCCACCCATGCGATCAAACGCACCTCGCCGCTCGTGGTCTTTTTCTTCATTGTGTCGATCTTCTTTTTTGAAGCTAGATCAGCTTTCTTGCCGAGCTCCCTGCTCGGCTTACCTTTTCAATTTGTTTGCCTCTTCACCTCGGGCAAACTGGTGGGCTTTTTCCAGACATTCTCTTAAGGTCGTAGGTCCCTCCTCAGCCGAAGACCAGCTCGGAGCCCATTAATGAAAGCGGCTGCTTTAACGCCCTCATTTCTGTCACTGACCTACAGTGACTCATTTGAGAAGCGTTGCATATATTTCAGCACAGACTCATCTGGACCTTGCCTCAAGGTCATCAAATGTGATGAGTTCTTCACAAAGGGTATGCTGGACACAAACTGAGATTTAAACTTTTGCGCCAGCTGCTTGAAAGATCCCACTGACTTTGATGGGAGCTTTTGGAACCACCTTCTGACTTTTCCCCGTAAATACATTGGGAAAGTTTTGCAACGCAGGGGATCTAGGACATTTTTCAGACACATCGCAGTTTGGAACTGAAAAAGATGATCTGTTGGGTCTGTTGTCCCATCATATGTATCCATCTTTGGCACCTTAAAGCTGTCTGGTGCCAAGTATTCTGCAATGTCCCAGGAAAAAGGAATTTCCTGGACTGCCTGCACAAACTCTTGCCTGTGCTCTTCATAATAAGTTCTCGGCCTGTGATGAACTTCTTCGTCCTTGGGGATGCTCTTAAGGGATCGAGACCTTACGCTCAGACGCTGTCTGGCCATAGACGCTGACTCCACCGTTGGAGCTTTAAAGATGCGTCTTCTAGCATCCGCCATGAAACTTCTAGGGGCCCTGGAGGATTGGTTTTGTGATATTTCCTTAGGATGAAGAGGGGGATCCTCATCCATATCTTCAACCTCCTTTTGCTTGCCTTTGAGTTGTTCCACCACAGCCTCAAACACCTTTAAGCTTTCAGCGACATATTTCATCGCTTTGTCTCTGTCCTCCATTGAGATTTCTGGAGTAGGATAATGTTGCTCAGGTTCCCAAGAATCCTGTTCTGGGATACCTGAACGAGTAATCATTCGTCATTGCGGGTTGGATGACTCGCCCAAACCTTCATGACGACCTCTAGACATGGTAAGATGTTGGCTGTTTCATAGTTTAGAAATCTTTTACTGGATTGATGGATTTGTCTGGCCCTCCTTCTAGCGCCAAATGATGAAGCCGGATCTTCACTAAGGATCAGAGATGATCCAAAATAAACATCGTTAGCTCGTTGAGACTTGTAAATTCGAAGCAACTTCCTAGATGACCTACACAAGGAAGCACAAATCAGAGGTCCCGGGGGTGTGACCCCGGGTAAAACCCTCCGACGCTCAAATCAGTTTGGACCATTCTCACTGAGATATGTTTATGTTTGAAGAGTTGAGAAGATCTCACAATTTTTGGGTAGGGAGATTTCTGTGAATTAGCTCGTTCATAGGAGAAAATATTTCGATCCCTTTCCTTGTGTCCGTTGTCTTGCTTTTGTTACTTTCCTTCCGTCCCTTGCCTCTCACGGCGGATGGGACTCTTGCTTGGGCAGTAAGACTATGCCACTATAGGTCTGCTGATGGGACCTTGACATGTATAGGTTGAAAAGTCTGATGTGTACCCCTTATTTATACTGTACATCTACCAGATGGTTCCATACTTAATGAAGCTGAATTGCGCTTGACTCCTGGCAAGGGTTTGCCGAGGTGCAAAGATGGATCTGAAAAACTGCTCTGATCTGGCTGAAGTGATTTGGGGTACGCCCCTTTCAGGTAGAAGCCGAGGCTGGAGTCTGGGGTCGAGGTGAAACCCTTGGTGTATTGCTTGCTGTTCCCAATAAGAAGTGGATGCTTTGTGAAAAAAACCTTGCTGAGCCGAAGTGTAGTATGGCCGAGTAGAGGTGCATTTCTGCCGAGCTGCAGGAGTTGGTCGTCCCAAACTTGGATTTGCCGTTGACTGTTTGTTGACTAACAGATGTATATTTTTAGCTTATCAACTACATAGAACACGCCTCTTCATGTGTATTTTAAGTTATATAGCTTCATATTCGAGGGATAATAAGAAGAAAAAATATCTCATATTTTTATCACCAGTATTCTATTCTCAGGCCAAATCTTCTCACCGCAAGGGATAGTGAAAGATGACTACATGCCATATGCCCAACAAGAAGTTGAGGTCGGGTTAAAAGATGGCCATCATCAAGTGTTCTGCTGGTTAGAAACGGTAACCTTTATTGGACGGTGAAAAATAACATTATCTCTGTTTCGTGTCTTTCAGTCATATAAAAAGAAACGCAAGTGCCACTTAGATTTCGTTTTCGATGTTTTCTTTTTGTGGAAGCATTTTATCTACTTGTTAATTTCTCAATATTTGAAAAGGAGTAACCAGGAAGCAGTTAATGGAAAAAATAAAATACATGAAACTTTGTTGGTAAAAAGTTGAACCCCAACTCAAAGGCCTCCACTGCCTCAGTTCCAAAGAACTGCGTGTAGGATGTAAATTAGGAGTCCAACAGTTTCCTCGATTGAGTGAGATCTTACACAGTTACCCACACAAGGTATCCACACAAACCAGGCCTTTGGCCTGGGAGCAGAGGAACACCAACACTGTGTGCTTCCATGGATTCGAACTCATCAGCTCTTGTTGGCAATCCCTAACTCGAGTACCAACTGGACTATGTCCTGGAGTCAAAATACATGAAACTTTGGATATATATATATGTAGACACACATACCGTTACAATTTAAAATAATTTCCCCAATTTCTCACCGGTACCTATCATATCGTTGTTTTTGAATCTACTACAAATAGCATGAAATTTCAAAAGACACTGTAATAAATACCCCAATCCCACAAAAGAATTCCCGCGCCACCGCGCTCATCCTTTGACCCCCACCGCGAATGGCCGTCTCCACTCCTCCTCCTCCTCCCTCCGACCCTCCTCTCACCACCACCACCACCACCACCGCCACCGCCACCGCCGCAAGACCTCGTTTTCCTATTAACCCCAGACCCCCTCATCTTCCTCACCAACCCCCACCTTCTCTCTACTCCACCACCCCTACCACCCGTCCTTCTCCCCACACACTTGTATACCGCCACCCCTCTTGTATCCCAAACCCTAATTATCCTCGCGTAATCCCCTCGTCTCACCCCTCTCATGATTCTACTGCTACTTCTTCCACCACTACCGCCCCAATTGCTACTGCCACTTCGATTTTGTACCCGGTGGCTTCGTCTGGGAGGGGGTTTATTAGGCAGACTCAGAGTGTATCTTCTGTTGCTAATTGTAATTCTATTGTTACTTCAAATCTTTATTCGGGTCTTCCTGTTGGGGTGCCTTCTTCTTATGCGATACCTCCATATGGGTACTCTCATCCGGCTCCGGCTTTGGGTCAGGGTACTGTTTATGTTAGTAGTGTTGGCAATTCGACCCATTTGCAGCAAGCAGGCGTAGTGGGAAACTCTGCTGTGAAAGGAGCTGTTGTTTCTGCTCCTTTTTCTCAGTCTCAACACAAGGTTCTTTTATTCCTTTTTTTTTTAATTTTTCTTTTGGTACTTCTTGAAATCCTTGTTTTGTTCTTCGGGCAGTTGTTAGCTTTCTTAATGCTAAAGACTGTTGCTTTGTCTCTCTTAACATATCACAATTGTGTCTTTGCGAAGTAAAAATAAAGAATAGTCTGATCTGGTGTTTGTATCGTTGTCTCAATTCTTGCTATTTGGTGGCGGATTATTTACCGAAGGTGCTTACTTTATATCTAATGTTAAGCTGGTTTGGTTTTTACAATTTTGTGTTGCTTTTTGTTGAATGCTTGGTGATACTGCTGCATGATTTTATTAAGAAGGACGAATGAAACGGGAACTCGTCAGGAGAATTTTCAGATTTATTTATTCATGCTGATTGGGTTTGTGGATTAACCATTGTGGAGAAGAAAGGATGTCATTGATTTCTTTTAAATATCACCTTGTTTCTCGTTACTATAGATGAGTATACGCCATCTTAGGCTATTTTCCTGCGTATCTTACATAAAGAAACTTCTTAACTATTCTTTTGGATACTGCTTGGTGGAAACAGTTTTTTGCTAAAGTTTCTGCTTATGCCACGTCGTAACTACAACTCTGAGTGGATCAGTTGGTGAAGCTGTATTAGAGAAAGGGTGTTCATAAATCTGTGAGGGCCATTGTTAAGAGCCTTAGCCTGCTTACCTTTTACTGGTCGATATTTTGGCTTTTGCTGAAGCTGTCTTTTGATTTCTGAAGAGTATTATGCTTTTCCTGAGTAAGTGCGACCTCTTCTTTCTTAAAGAAAATTACGTGCGCTCTGTTTAACCAAGAAACCAACCCAAGAGCATGCCCCATTTACGCAAAGAAATGACCAGTCCAAGTGCTTTTCACAAGTATGTGATTCGGTCTCCTTGTGTTAAGCTGCAGCAGTACTCCTCTGAAGATTTAGAGACCTTCTCCATCTAACTGACTGCAACATAAATCAGAAGATTTTCCATAGACTGTATTAGGAGCATAGCTTCCCCTTTCCTATCCTCTTTTCTCTCTAAAATTTTCTCTTCCTTCATTTGGTGATGAGTTTTGTAAAAAAATCTTTGCTCCAAGCAATCTAAACACTGGTGATGTGTTACTGCTATTCCTATACTTAGTGTTGTAAAAAAAATCTTGGCTCCAAGCAATCTAAACGCTGATATTGCACATGCTCCTCCAGAAGATGATTCTGTTGCGCTATCATAAACAATATTTGTTGTTTAAGTGCATATAGTCTATGATTCATGGTGCTGCCTACAGTTTCAATATCTTGCTCATAAGTTTTTGCTTGCCCACTTGAATCAACTTTCGGTTTCTCTATCATATCATTTCTGTTCCAATGTACTTCTCTATGTACATTGGATTATTAATTGAGAGGCAGGTTTTCTTGCAACCAGGTGTGAAATGCGCCTAGCCCCTTTTATCGGAACCCTTCTATTTAGGCTGCCATTCATGTTGGTACGACGCGACATGGGTGCGAGTATAGGATCTACAATGGATGCCGTGAATAAGCTAGAGAGAACTCCTTATCTATCTAGCCAAGTTGAAGTCATCGGTGATCATTACATGTGCTATTTTCATTGCATTTGTCTTCCTAAAGCAGGCTTGTCTATTTTGGTCAGATATAGAAGGGGAAGAGGTTGAAGGTGACGTTATTTGCTTAAGTCAAGTGGAGAATAGAAGATGTGGCTAACAATAGAAAGATTGCCGGTGAAGGAATGAATGACAGCATAGATTGATGGACGGAGAAAAGCAAAGGAAGAGGAAGAGAAAGGTAGGCCAAAAAGGGCATGAAATGGTGGTGATTGGCCTTTTCAGGAAGAGGGACAGAAAGTGAATGTGTTTCCTCTTGTGCTGAGTTGTCTCCCCCCCCCCCCCCCAAATTTCTTTTGGAACAAAAGTTATTAATTTTAGGTTATTTGACATATTTTGCTATCTCATTTTTTGTATGGAGTTTATAGTATGAATATAAAAAGTTAGTTGCATTAACATACAAAACATGTGCACGCACCAGTATCCAGCTTTTTTTTGTCTGTCCATGTATTTTGAATTTAATGACTTATAGAATCTGACTCTCGGATACATGCCCCTAGCCGACACCCATATCCAAGTCGAGGTAACACAAACCTAGCCTACTTGGATATGTTGTATGAAATGTAACCCTCCTGCCCACACCCCAGATCTTTTTTTGTTTGTCAAGTTTTGACTATATCCTTTTCTATAATTCTTTCTTGATGAGTGATTGAGGAATGAACTCCATTTTGTACAATTAGCAGTGGATGTTTGACCATTACCTTTTTATGTTTAACTGCAGAATAATACTAAGAAAAATGTTTAACTACAGAATGGCTCTTATGTTTTTGAATCATTCGTTGTATATTGTCCCATGTGTCTTTTTTCATAAGTCTTAGTCATTAATTGAGGAACGAGCCCCCTTTTATACTATGAGAGATGGATATGTTTTCGTTCAGTTTTTGTACATTAACAGTAAATTGATGCTTGTTTTCATTATCCATTGTCAACAATGTATCACAGATGTCTTGATGGGTTTCCTATTGCTGAATATCTGATCCTTGGTTCTGTTTTGCATGTCTAGGTCACTCTTTCATCTACTCCAGTCTCCAATTTTAATGGCCACAAAGATATTAGGCAAGTTTCCGATCTTTGTACTCTTTGCATCCTTTGCAACGTGGACTATATATGTACATGTGCTGTGGGTTTAATTTTTTATTCATTTATTTATATGCTATTTTTTTGGGGGGCCAATTTTGACAAATTCTCCATCTATTTGCTCATGATCCTCTAATTTCATGAACTGTTGTTTTCAGGGAGAGAAGCAAAGATGATGTTTTTGTTACTGTTAATGATAGGAAGGTAAAGCTCTGATGCAATTGGAAATTCTAAGCGCTAAGGGAGTTTATACTATGAATTGGTTCATTATTCCTTTTTCTTAAGCTTGGGTACCTTTTCATTCTCATTCCGATCGTATGTTTCTGAATGAAGAGAGCAGTTTTATATGTAGTATTTACTTTGTTGTCTGAGAAGACACATGCTATGAGTCAATCATGGTGACCTTTAATGTGTTTTTGCAACAGGTTAGAGCATCTGATAATGCCTCTCTTTATGCCCTTTGTCGGTCATGGTTAAAGAATGGCTTTTCAGAAGAAAGCCAGGTTTGCATATGTTAAATTGTAAATGCGATGTACATTGTTTCATCTTTCCAATAGTAGAATTGTGGAAGTCCTCAGTGGCATTCACTTGAACAATTTTACGAACTTATAAGCTTTGTCTGGTGGATTAACCAATTAGGTCAATAAACTGTTTTTCCTCTGGTTGTTTGCTTCTGTGTTGATCAAATTATATGGTTTATTCTATCCACGAACTATCTATCCTGATTTGTGTTTTTGATATCCACTAGCTCAAAAACTTGGGCATACCTGTTACACAAAGAATAAGCAGTAATCCTATGAAATAAGAAGGACCGAATTGCGAAGTGAATCTTTTTGTAGTCATGCATTGACGAAGTGCTGGAAGTTGAAAGTTTTCAATAACACCACCACACCAACAATACTCAAACCCTGTTCTCACTATGTGGGCTTGACTAATAACACCACCACACCAAAAGAAGGAAAAAGAAAAAGGAAAAAAGAGCAAGGAGAAAACGATAATGTAAGGTCTCTTGTGACTTTGTGAGAGGGTATCTTTGAGGATTTCTGGAAGTAACGAGAAAATTCTTATTGCAAACGTCATCGATATAACATAGTTATTTTCTTGTACGAGAATCACTTTATAAGATTGTATCGTTTGTGGTGGAAATAATCGTCTTTAAAATAGAGCTTTTCATCTGACTGAAGAACATTTCATAATGCCTTCACTTGCATTTGGCTTTTTTCTCCTGCCTATAATACTCCTGTCTTTTTTTTTTCATTTTTTTTTTTGTGCATTGACTATTTTTTTTTTATATTAATCTTGCAGCTGCAGAACCTGGACGCAGTCAGGTCTCTTCCCAGACCTTCGCCCTTATCAGCTCAAGATGATGCTTCGCCAACAAGCATGGCAGAACCTGAGGAAGTAGAGGAGGTTGGTGCTTACAATTCTGGATTATTGCTGTAGTGTAAGTTAATCCGTGGTATCCATCTTGCTCTTTCATTTGGCTTTCAGGTTCTACTATTGAGTATAACCTGAAGGTCTAGGATAATTAAGAGAGGGTTCTTCAGATGAGTAGTTGACTTGTGAAAGACTAGTGTAGCGAAAAATATGGATTCTCAAATTTTTTTTATAAAAAACAACCGATAGTTCTCCCCGAGGTCAAAGAAGCTTTAAAGCCAAAAACTATTGTTTGTAGCACTAGGTATTAATCAAAGTTAGGTAGTCAGGTGAGATTGAAGACTGAGTACCACAGCAATCATCTGCTATATTAGGTCAGTCAGCAAAACAGCATCAGGTAATGATAGAATACTAAGAAAAATACTTGAGGAGAAAGGGAAAGAGAGAGAAAAAATTGGTTAGTGCGGGTGGGGCTTCAAGTAAGGAGAGGTTGGATTTTTCTTCCATTATTGTTATACAGCCTACCTCCAGTATTGTGGAGGACGAGGCATGCTACTGAACGACTTTGATTATAAGATAGGGGAAGCATATTTTTGTGTCTATCAAATCATCCTCAAATCTAGTTCCACGCTTGAATTCTTTTGCGTGGATTACTCAAATGAGTATAGAATTATGGCATCCATCGTTTTTTGTATAGTGTATTGTTGCGATTTTTGGACCTCTAACCTTCTTGTTTGCTTCTATACACAACAATAACATTTCCTCACTGTCTTAAAGGCTCTCGTCTATAGCATTGCTTCTATACACAACAATAACATTTCTCCATTGCCTTAGAGGCTCTCGTCTATAGCAAGGTAAGGAAAGGTCGGATAAACGCAACCTTACCCATGTGTTGAAATACACCGAGGTTGTTTCTGGATGACCCTTAATGAGAATTGCGTCAGCTATTGTGTCGATCGACTGGTAATTTATAATATAAGAAACGTAGACAATTTAGTGAGTCATTTTACGTTATACCATCATATTCCAAAGTCAAAGAAGAGTGTGTTCTGGACTCTATTGGAAATGAAAACCTTGTTTGATTCTATGCAAAAGAAAAAACCTTCTGGTTGCTATTATGATCCTCAAAACCTATTGATATCGTCTTCTTAACATGCTCTATAATCAAACGTGATATTTGTATTGTTTCATGTGCTGAATTTCGGTGCTACTTAGTTACCGTTTTCTGTTTCAATATTTAAGGTAGTTCATTCTTTTGCACGTCAGGAGGAAGAATCTGTGGAAAATTTAACTCAAAAGGAGCTGTTGCAACAACATGTCAAGCGTGCAAAGAGGGTCCGATCCCGGTAAGTATCCTCTTCCTTTTGGCATCTATGTGAGTTGTAGTTTCTTGATCTCCCTTCGTGGGAGTTCAAACAATATTCCCCTTGACCTCTGTTGTCTTAAGTTGATCTTTTCCTTCTATTAATAAGCGCGTTATGCTTGTTCACCTGATTTGCAGAATAAGAGAACAAAGATTAAGAAGAATTGCACCATATAAAACAAGGCTGGCTCTTCTCCTGCGCCCCATGGTAGACTCAAATCTGAAGAATGACTCAGTGACGGGGGAAACGAAATAAAGGGTTCGTTCAATCTTCTGCTTGCCACTGGATTTCCTCCCCAAGTTTAATCTTGGACATGAAAAGTGGTCTTCTTGACCTTGCATCATTCCCAGCTTAAAATGTTTGTATTTGCTTCTTCATCTTCCCCCCATTGCTCGACGGAGTTGGCATCCTGGTGTAGCCTTACTAACCCTTCCCACAGCTTATGTACTGGCGCCCAAGTACACGGACTTTATTAAAACTCGCGGTGGCACGGAAGCCGGCGTGGTTGCTCGGTTGAGCTACTGCAGGAGGGGTGTCAGTTTGGAGGATTGTTTAATAGGACGGTTCTAAAAGAGATGATTTTTAAGCAGAGTTGAGTGTATTTGATACGATTTGCCACATGAGTTGCTTTGATACTTTAGACAGGAGGCCATTCTTTTGAATTTGGCCCCAAATTAGAGTTTGAAATTGCATGCTTATTGCTCTATTGTCTGAAATGGTATTCTTTAATCATCAATGAGAAATTTGTATTTGCTTTTTTTTCACTGCTGCTATAACATCATTTAGCTGATTAGATGCGGATTCTCTACCGGAATGTTAAAGCCCTTAAAGTATGTCAAGTAGTTCTATCTTGAAAATTGCATGGATATGTTCATTTTTAACAAACATTATGAAGTGATGTTATTTTTTCTTCATAAAAAGCTTATGATCTTTCCAGTAATGGTAAATTATCATGTCTAATTCTTTTTAATCAAAGTTATTATTATAAAATAGTTTTTACATCATTCTAACAATAATAGAATTATCATGCTTACTCTATTGTTTGCATAGAGAAAAGAAAATCAAATCAAATATAATTTTTATATACATTTTAAGTTTGAGCATATTCGTCTGCTAGTTTGATTATCAACATGCTCAAGGTTATGAGTTAACAGTTCGGCCATCAATATACGTCAGATTGGTTTGTTAAGTATTTCGGTCGGATATTTCAAACAAAAAGTTTAAATTGAGTTGAGTTTTATTTTAAACAAACAAATATTTGAATCAAAATTCAATTAATCACGAACTGTTTGGTTCAATTATGCATCTAGTTCATGAAGAACCATCGAACCCGTATGCTTATGCTTGAGTTTGATTGTCGAGCCATGCTCAGATGCCAGGATAGGTTGGGATCATGTATAAGCTAGCTAATTATCCAAGTTTCTCGAGCTGATTTATGTTCGAATCATGTCGTATTCGAGTCAGGTTTGATTACACATGTATTGTGGTTAACGGTTGTACATATAAAAAATAAATGATTAGTTGAATTTAATTTCGCCAACTCATACAAAATCAAAACGTCCAAGCCGAAAACTTCAGGGTCCAACCTAACAACTTGAAATAGGACCCAAATAACTGGAAAGGGAGTTTGTATTTGATTTAGTTCGGTTCAACCAAATCTGGTTCGACCCAAAGAATACTAACTCATGTTAACATAATCCACATACGAATTACAGCCTGTCTGACTGAAGAAATCTTTTCATCTAAAAAAATCAACACAATAAAAAGCAGTTAACATAATTGAATTCAAACTTATATGTGTAACCTGATCCTTTTTGTAACGTATCTAACAAGGTTTATGTGAAGTATCCTTTTAATTTAGGAAGAGACGTTGGCCGTTTTGGACCGAATTTTTTCCAGGCTTTATTCTCGTAAAAAAGACATCGTTACCTTTATGTACAAAACGCACTCCGTAATTAGTCATCCGTTTTTGTTTTTCACTTAATTGTAGTTATTCTAATACCGGTTTCAATATGGCTCAGTTTTCTTTTCTTTTAATTCTTTTTCTAAATAATAAATATTAAAATATTAACGAAAAAACATTTTCCATGACATTTATAAAAAATAAAAGTTGAAATTTCATTAGTACATCATAGTAACGGTGTCTAAACCATGAACCACCACGATGATGGTAACGATGAAAATTTTAATTCAATTCAAACTTGACGGTGAAAAATTAACAAATAAATTCGAAGTTGGACTTTCACGCATACACCATGGCATACGATGTATCAGACACTGCAAAAGCTGTCTTTTATTTGTCAAGCTATAAATACACATCAAATTGCTCAAACATATTCAACCCGCTCCTATCAACAACTTTAAAAATACGATATAAATTTTTAGATCACACTTTTCTTTAAGATCGGACAACATTCATAAATTTATTGAACTTAATTGTACAATGTGTTTGTGGTGTATAGTGCATTGTTATTATTGTGACTAATCAATTATCCTCTGGTAATTTTTTCTTAAAACATTTAATGCAAATATGGTCATAACAGTGCTTAAACTCTGATTTGACATTTTTTTAATTTATCAAGTTGTACATATCTATTTCATCTGGAAATACTTAATGTATTCAATCTAGTAAATATGTTAGCTAACACATGTTTTTTCATCTTCCCAAAAACGCTTCAAAATCAACATACCTTACAATATTGTATATTCTTTCAACAGTGCTTGTGATTTTTCGTACATCACTTGAAATTTTCATACACAGCTTGATGCAATTTTTATTATGAGTCATCGAGAAACAACCTTTATGTGTTTCTAACACATGTGTATGGTTGCGTACATCTAACCCTTCCATACCCCGTCATAGAGTTGATGTGGTTGTTGTTGTACTTGTTTCACATTTCCTAACCAAATCTTTTTAGTCTATCTTCATTTAAACCCCTTTCATTCCAGTATTAACAAAATGACAGAAAAACACTAAGAAAGTATCAAAGAACTACACCATCTTCAAGAAGCCTATGAGAGATTGAGCCACAATCTCTAAGAAAAATGCCATCGAAATAATGGACCAAAGGAGGCACCAAGATGATCAAATACGAGCACTTATAAACTGTATAAATAAGCTCTTCAAAGAACTTTCACATGCACATAAAGCAAATTATGAGTTACAACAGAAATACAATACTAAAGTGAAATCAACGATCTCGAATGACAACTTCATCAAACGTCTCCTCGACCATAATCATACGATGTTTCCGCTTCTACGCACACAAACATCTTCCTTACCAAGCAATATTAAGTCAACATACTTTTCTTTGTTATCTTTGTTATATATGTTCATGTTCCGAGACCCGCATTTTGTATGTGTATGCGTCTGTGTATATTGTATACTCTTTTTATCTCTCTTCATTCTAAATTTAAGTATAATATATGGTAGAAAATTGAATATATACATGTTAACTTACAAGTCCATCCAATTGCAAGTCAATTAAAGTGTTTAGTTTTTATTCGTTCCTGTTAGTATCTTAATATTTCAGTTATGTTAATTCACATATTGATTCAATATGTCATTTTTTTATACACCGTAACACGGTTTATACCATAATGAAACTGTATATGGCAACTGGTAAGGTTCCTGCTTTATGACCTTGATGTCACTGGTTTGAGCAGCAGAAACAGCATCTTACACAAAGTGTAAGGTAATGTTGTATAAATCAGATCGCAAAGCAATCCGGCCCCTCCTGAGACCCTGCGCAAACGCGGGGTAATGCTGTATAAATCAGATCGCAAAGCAATCCGGCCCCTCCTGAGACCCTGCGCAAACGCGGGGTAATGCTGTATAAATCAGATCGCAAAGCAATCCGGCCCCTCCTGAGACCCTGCGCAAACGCAGGGTAATGCTGTATAAATCAGATCGCAAAGCAATCCGGCCCCTCCTGAGACCCTGCGCAAACGCGGGAGCCTATTGCACTGGGAATGTATTTTTTAAAAGTGTATATGGTACCATCAGGGTTCAAAGTTTTAAATTGAAAGATCTCAATATATGCATACACCAGGAATACGGTGTATGTATCATTGCATAATGGTGTGTATGTCACCATTCCATGGTCACATGAAACCGTAAAAAATATTTGTATAAACATGCAAGACCGTATAACGGTTTATGTATCACCATATTACGGTGTCTATGACACCATAAAAATGTGTAAAATGATTTGAGTCAACTATGACATAGATAGCCTAGACATATTAGTTACAAAATTTTCAATTAGATTTGTAAAAATAAAAAAGTCCAAGGTTCTCCGAAATTGAATTTAGAAAATCATGTCATGTGTAACACTTGTAAAAATGCAAAACTTGTTAAGTCAAGTTTTAATCACAAAAGTAAAATTTCACCGCAACGCACCTACACTTGCTTCATATAGATTTGTATGGGGACATGGTATAACAAGTTTAAGTAGAAAATATTACACCTCTATGGTGGTAGATGACTATTCTAGATATACTTGGGTTATGTTTTTATCTAAAAAAAGTGATGCATGTTACGAGTTTATTAAACTTCGTAAGAAATTAGAAAATTTGAAAAAAGAAACTATCTAATAAATCAGAAGTGATAGAGTTGGACAGAATAATGGTGAATTCTAAAAAAATTGTGTATCTAAAGGATATGTATATAACTTCTCATCTCTTAGAAGTCGGTAACAAAATGGTGTAGCAAAAAAGAAACAATACAAAACTTCAAGAAATAAAAAGGTCATGCTAAATGAATTTGATTTTCATAAGTACTTTTGGGTCGAAGCGGTTAACGCCGCTTGCCGTGTGATAAATAGAGTTTATTAAAACTATTTCTCAAAAAGAATCTTGATGAACTTTGAAAAGGAAGAATGCATAATACTGGGTATTTCAAGGTCTTTGTATGTAAGTGTTTCATACTCAACACCAAAGATAACTTGGATAAACTCATCCTCAAAGAAAATGAATGAATCTTTGTGGGACATGCAAACAACAATAATCCATTTAGAGTGCATAACAAAAAGAGTACGAGATTTGAATGATCTATTCATATTAAATTTAGTGAATTACTTGATGATGAACCTCAACTTAATGACGATGAAGAAAATAATACACATGTGATTAATCCTGTAGATAACCTAGCGGACACACTTAAAGGAGACTTTTAATTTAATCTTACAATTGAGCCACTTAAAAGTATACTATTCTACAAGGTAAATGAAGGAGTAGAAGTTGGAGATGATACTTCACATTTACCGGAATCGTGTAAATATAAAAAGATCATCCTAAAGAATTAATATTAGGTGCACCAAGCTAAGGTACGTTGACTAGAAGAAAGTTTTATGAAAATGCATTCATTTCACAAATTGAGCCCAAAACTCCAAAAGAAGTCATAAATGATGAAGATTGAGTCACGGCTATGCAAGAAGAAGTAAATCAATTTGAAAGGAGTAATGTTTGAGAATTAGTTCCTAAACTTAAAGATCATCCTACTATTGGAACTAAATGGGTATTTAAAAATAAAATAGACGACCAAGGAAATGTAAAAATAAATAAAGCTAGATTGGTAGCACAATGATGTAGACAAGAAGAAAGAATTGATTATGATGAGATTTTTGCCCCCGTGCAAGGTTAGAGGCTATTAGTATATTTTTAACGTATGCATGCTTTGGAGACTTTAAATTATATCAAGTGTATGTAAAATAGGCTTTCTTAAATCATATTATCCAAGAAGAGTTAGATGTGGCTCAATCTCCACGCTTTGAAGATCATGATTTTTAAAATCACGTCTTCAAATTTAAAAAGGCCTTTTTAGAGACTTAAACATGCTTCTAGAGATTGATATGAGAGATTGAGCAACTTCTTACTTGAAAATGGTTTTTCAAGAGAAAAAATTGACACTACCTCGTACATTAAAGAATAAGAAAGTGATCATTTACTTCTACAAGCATTTTGTTAAGCTTATGGAATGAGAGTTGGAGATGAGAATCAGGACTGAGCTCATCTACTTTCTTAGGGTTCAAATCAGGCCAACTAAAGAAGGATGTATATCTCTCAAACAAAGTACACTGAAAATCTTCTCAAGAAGAAAAAAATTGAGGATAAAAGGAGTGTGAGTGCACAAATGGCCACAAATACAAAGTTCGATAAATATAAAAAAGGAAAGCCGATGGAGGTCACAAAGTATAGGAAAAAGATTGGTAGTTTAACTTATTTGAAGGTTAGCAAGCCAAACATTTGGATATCATGTGCTTATGTGCTAGATTTAAAGTGTTCCTACGGAATCATATTAGTTGATATAAAGCGTATTCTTGGATACTTAACAAGTACATTGATTTTTGGGTTATTCTATCCTAAAAATGAATGTGTTGATTTAAGTGAATATAGTGATTCAAATTATGTAAAAATTCTTGTTGATAGAAAAAACACATCAGATACTTGTCAATTTCTTGGTGATTGTTTGGTCTCTCGGTTTTCTAAAAAACAAAATTCTGTTTTACTTTCCACAGCATAATCTGAAATGTGTTGGCTGTCTCATATTGTACACAACTATTTTGGATGACTCTCACACTAAATAATTATAATGTTAAATTTGACAAAATACCTATTCTATGTGATAATACATCAACCTAAAGCGAACCTCCAACAAACTTTAAAAGCTAGGAAGGTCAAAAGAAAAAGCACATGAAGAGGATGTTGAGGGAGAAGGAAAACCTCAAGTCCTCAAAAAATGTAGAGGGTGAGGAGTTAGTATTGGCGTGAATGATGATATGTAGGTGTCTAAGAACAAGTTATGGAGCTCCAACATGGAGCATAAATCGCCATTGCATATGCTAAGAAATCGGAGACGGATATGGATCGTCTTGGCAATGTAAGTGCAAAAGTTTAAGGGAAAGGTTGCTACTTATGAGTCCAAATTTGCTCGCTATAAGGCAAAGTTGAAGGGTTGCATCTCATGGATACATTTCTCGTCGAATGACGACTAATCCCCCCCAAACCCACCCCCACCCTTTGTCTAGTTTTCTATTAACATTCTAACACCTTGTTTTGTCATAGATAGTATTCTCTCATAATTTGGCATGACATGCCCTTATGCCCTCACAATGATATATTCATTGTGTGGAATGACTTGTAATCTCACACACACATATAATGTGTGTGTGATATGGTCTATCATTTAATTCCTATATATCTATGTAATAAAGTTTTTATGGCTTGCTTCTCTGGTTGGTTTCTTATGTGTTAGTTTGGTTATGGCTTCCTTTTGATGATTAGAAAAAGAGAGAAAATGGGTGGCATATGGAGATTTGAGACATTAGAAGTGTCATTGACATTGGCAATATCACTCCACAATTGCAATTGTTACTTGATGTGCATATGTTACTTGATGTTTGTAAAAATGCAAGTGTTTGCTTTAGCATGGTATGGTTGAGTAGTGTGATATGATGAGCTTGTTCTTAGTGAGAGATTATAAGTTGAATCATATGAAAATACATATGTTTAGGAGGAACATGAATGGACTGACAGAAGAGGAACGTTTTGCAAAAGCATAGATTAAAAATCCTGGTTTTACAAAAAAGATAAGAGCATTACTTTTTCAAACAAAATTCTTTCAAATGTGGTATAGTTTTAAGATCATCAAGAAGGCAAAGATTGTTGGAGCAAGAATGTTTAGATGAGTTAACAAGATTGAAATATTTGAAAAAGACTAGAAAATATTAATTTATACTTGGGAAATAACTTAAGGAATAAAGCCATAAAAATTAAGGCATTGATCTTTAAACAGAGATAAATGCATATATTGATCTCCACATAGATCGATCAATGAGTGTCGATCTCCAAAAGGACTACATCGATCAATCGATTTTGACCGTGTCAAAATTGAAAACAAACTAACTACCCATCGATCTAGGCATAGATCGATCTATGTCCCAAACAAGGATTGTACATTGATCTCTAAAATGGAAACATCGATCGATCAAAGTAGATCTATAAAAGTGAGAGATGGATTGATCGATCAATATATATCATTCAAAGCAGGAAGCACACTGACTACACATCGATCTCTGAGGTTGCCCAATCAATTTAATCAAATGAAAAATGTCACAAAAATAAGAAAAGTGACATCAATCTTTAAAATGAGTACATTGATATGTCAATGTAGATATTGATATATAAACTAAAGACGTCGACATATCAATGTCATATGTTGAATTCAAATTTTTATAGTCGTTACAAACAGCTCTATTGCTCATTCGAAGTCATTTCTCTTTTCTTTCTGTTCCAATTAAATATGAACTTATTAACAACGCCTCTAATAATATTTTGAGTATTTTTACACATATTTAAGCTCTTCTAGCTACTATAATCTAGCAAATTAAAGAATCAAATGGTTGAAAACAAGTTGAATCATCTCAAAAGAAATTAATAAAGTGAAAGACATTTCAAAAGGCTTAAAAACAAATTTGACCGCATTTGTGTATACAGGAAACATTGAAGATGCATTGATACACTTTCACCTACTTCAAACTCAACTATATCTTCATCTTAAAAGATTGAAGATGCATTTGAACTATTTTATTTTGTGAATATTGAAGTCTAATACAAGAGGGATTAAACATATTTGATCTCTTTCTTGTGATTTATACTGTAATTGAAAGTGTAAATCTACTTCTTCACCAAAAACTCATTTGGTGAAAGTACTTAAGTAGAACTTTGTTAAAGTTGTGAAGAGGAAAGTAGAGATGCTATAAGGCTCTTGCTTATAATTGTTGTACAAGTAGTTGTTGTAGCAACTATTCTAGTATGAGCTTATTCACCTCTTTGAGACAATTTTTATAGTTGTTGAAAATCTATTTTGAAAACAAAGTAGTTGTGGAGTAGAATCAAAGAGATACAAACAACTAGAAATTATGTATCTCTAGTCGCTATGTCTATCTTTTTTCTTCTTATTTTGATGAGTATTTTGAGTTAGAGTGAGATAAACCCAAAAAAAATTCAAAAAATTATCCAAACACTTTACACATAATCTCTCTAAAGTATTCTTCACGGACAATGTTGGTTAATTATTTTTATTATTTTTTTACCAGTAGATTGAATTCGTATTTGTTTGTCTTGCTTTAGTGCTACTGAACAAATGAAACAATTTAGAATATGCTATTTACATTTTAGACTTTACGTTAACATGGCTTTACAAAACGTGTTCTTTTGGTATCAGGAACAAACCCCTTGTGGATGTATAATAGGATAGTTTTTAGTAAAATTCAATGTAATGATGCATTTTAAGATTGTGTAAGTGAGTTTGTTGCATATGTTTCATCACGCAAACAAAGTCCACAAGCTGAGAAAATCCATTGTTTACGTGCAGATTGTAAAATTTGACATTTTAAAATAGAAGAAAACTTGAACACTTGTATCAGAAAGGTTTTGTCCCTATTTACTACACATGGACTGCACGTGAAGAATGTGAAATTGCCCCAAGGCATAGTCCAGTTGGTACTCAGTTTGAAATTTGCTTTAAGAGGTCAAGAGTTCGATTCCAGGAACGCGTACAGTGTAGGTGTTCCTCTACTGTTAAGCCGAAGGCTTGGTTTGTGGGGGAACATCTTGTGTAGGTAACTGCGTAAGATCTCACCCAACCTAGGAGGCCGCTGGGTTCATGATTTGCATCTTCCACATATGATATTTAGGGCTGGGCTGCTGGGACCTTCGGGTGAAGGATTTCGCCTTTGCTCCAATAAGAATGTGAAATAATTTAACAAGGTGGAGGCCAAATAGATATTTCAATGCCTCATTCATATGTAGGCATGATGATGGATATTGCTGGATCATCATTTGTGGGTGTTGATACTCATGCACAATCTGAGGAATTGCCAAACTCTCACGCCCAAAATTTCTTTGGCATGTTAAATGAAATTAAACAGCATGCATGGCCTGGATGCGTAAAACATTCATAACTATCATCTTTTTTCAAGACTAAAAAGTTTAAAGTCTCAATACACAATGAGTGACATGGTGGAATATGTCAATTTTTGGATAAAATTATGCCTGAGGGGCATACTATGTCGAAGTTCCATGCAAGAAATAAGGGTAAGAGGGAGTTTGGTTATGACAAAATAGACATGAGTATAAATAGATGTATGATCTACAAGGGTTCTGAGATGAAATCCTGAAAGAAGAATGTATTGGAAAATTTGGTTCGATATAGTACCAAACATGAACAAGAGATATTCAAATGAAATCATTTTATGAAATGAATTTGATGTTCAATAAAATGACTAAGAACATCATACAAAGGGGGTCTGGTATTTGAAGAATTCGATTGACATTGTTGACAAAACATATGCAACCATCAACTATTTAATAGTCAAAGATGCTGAAACGAAGAAATCAACAATATTATGACGTTTGACAGAAGGACAAATAGAAGAATAAAGCCGAGACGAGACTCGAGATGTCTCTGAACTTAAAGCAATTTTGCCTTCACCATTGAGCAAGGTGAAATTCAGACAAATACTTCTCATCATATAACGGCTTACTTCTTTTTGGTTGCTCTCCAAGAGAAAGTTTGAACTTGCACGTAGAAGTGATTGTTGTTAGAGGAAAGAAGAGAAGAAGAAGAGAAGATAAATTTCCTACATAAATTCTCTAAGGTTTCATCACCTTCAAGTGTTCTTTTCCATCTACATCTTTAACATGCCTTCTTTATATAGGCTTCAAGTGGTTAATTAACACCTTAAATACACCTTTCTACAGAGAATTTAGCCTCCAAGTTGGTTGATAATCGTTGGTTATCATTCTAATTGAAAGGAGATGTCATATAGTGCAAGAGTTGCATCTTTTATGAACAGACGGACACTTTAGGCGCCTTATGTAGGCGTTCGAATTGTTCTGGAAGCTTGCTGGGAACACTTCGATCGCCTACATCAGGAGCTTCATGTCACTTCGAACGTCTACATTAGGCGTTTCATGTCACATCGAACGTCTATAGAAAGCGTTTGAAGTGTACTGGAAGCTATCTGGAACAATTTCTTCAACACATGAAGCGCCTCATGTGTTTGAGACGCTTCCATTTCCTTCCATTGTTCATAAAACGCTTCAACCTTCATCCAATCTCCTATCAATTGAACACATAACATTATACAAAGTTAGATCACACGATTTAAAGTACAAAGTACTTTTCCAACAGAATGATGTGATGAAAGATTAAACATAATGAAGGGAAGACATGATGAATAGTGGTACAAAAGATGGAGAAATTAGAAAGGAAGAACCAACAGCTACGTGAAGATGTCCAAAAGCCGAACGACAAACATGAAAACCGGATGAGATCCAGGCAGGCAGATTCTAAGGCAAAAAATGAGGTCACGAATCACAGCGTGCCACGTCGCCTTGTTATTGATGAGAGAGAAAATTTTTTTTAAAACAAGGGAATATGGCGACGTGGCGCGCTGTGATTCGTGGCCTCATTTTTTGCCTTAGAATCTGCCTGCCTGGATCTCATCCGCATGAAAACGACCTTGACTATATAAAATAAATAAATGCCGTAACTACTGAAGATTCAAATGATTCGCGCCAGGTTGATGTCTAAAAGTTCTTTTTTTACTGATTTTTCTAGTTTATTCAATGTATTAAACAATAAATTCACAAGGGTCCTTTGACATTGCCCGAGTTTAGCAACTTGTAGGTGAAGGCTGCCCAAATCTTCGAAAGGATTCAAATGTTGTTATAAAAGGCAAGACCATCTCGGGTATAGTTGAGTTAGTACTTGGGTTGAGATTTGATTCAAGAGGCCAAGAGTTCGCATCTAGAGACACACACAGTGTGCGTATTACTCTGTTGCTAAGCTGATGGTCTGGTTTGTGGAGGGACACCTTGTGTGGGTAACTGCGTAAGATCTCACCTAACCTAGAAGGCTGGACTCCTGATTTACATAATCCACCACACGTGCTCTTTAAGGTTGAAGACGGTGAGGCCCAAAGTGAGGGATTTCACCCCCATAAAAGGCAAGACCGCAGGAGTTTTCATGTTTCAAGTCCGACACAAATACAATAAATTCTGACTTAGATAGTTGCCTAGGAAACTGTCCGTAAGACATTACAACTATTGTATTTCTTCATTATCAAATAATGTGTTGTTTGATTACTAAAATTACAATCGACCTTTTAATTACAATAATTGTTATATTTTTAGTTAACATTTGATGTATTGTCTGATTTCAATATTCATTGAGATAATTTTAAAAGCGCAACTAATTTTTTAATGATTGGAACGACAATTGACATGTTTCTAAGATATCCCAAACAAGAAGCGATTACCAAATCAGACAGAAAAACAATTAATATAATAAATTTAGAATCCAAACAAGAAGCGATTACCAAATCAGACAGAAAAACAATTAATATAATAAATTTAGAATCACACAATGATCAGGTAAAAGGGCAGTAAATATTGAATGCTTGTTGAATCAGAGCAAGCGACAAACTTGTTTCTAGAACATAGTTAAGTTGGTATTCAGATTAGGTCATTGTTCCGGAAAGATATAGATGACATATTGCTATCTGGGCTAAAGGCCGAAAGCATAAACCTAACTCAATTGGATACTAAGTTACAGGTCGGTTTGCAATGGACTCCTTATGTAGATTGTCTGACGCCTTACGAATCTAGAATACCGCTTGATTCCTAATTTACGTCCTTCATGCAGCTCTATAGAACAGAGATTGGAGCAGTAGGGGCTCCCGAGGCCAGAAATTTGGCATTTTGCTCCAGAACTAAGAACTTCGAGGATTAAGTCTCACTTGGGACTACCCAAAATCACAACGGCCATTAAGCTTTTCTTGCATGTTTGTTGGGGGAAGTATCATTCAATGTTCAAGAAAAAACCCCTTTCTTGAATAAGCTCGCCACAGTTTTGACCAACAACATAAAGCATCTAGACAATTAACTGATTAAGCACAGATTACTTGCAGATGAGTCAAAGTATAAGCAAGTTCTCCCACTGAGCATAGAAAGAATTCAACAGTGATGAAGACATTGACCTTCATATGCTCTAAATGCAAGGATCCCCATCCCCCTTATGCTCAAGTACATTGGCAAAAGTTGTGGCGACCCTTAATGCAGCAGGAGACATACACAGGTTAAGGATTGTTACAATAATTAGTATATGAAATGTCTTCTCATACAGTAAAGCAGTTCAATATTATGCAGAAAAAATATAGCTACCTTACATACATGTCCATGAAAATATGGACAACCCAGTCCTAGTGCCTTCTAACAATGGTACAGCAATCTCAACAAAGAAGGACAGTTGGGATCAATTTTTAGATCAAATGAAAAGTTAGCATTATGTGATCTTATTACAGGCTGACACTTTGGCCAACTTCCACACTGAGCCTTTGCTGCATCCCCAATAAAAAGAACTCTGTGAATTGTGCCAGCGACACATAGCTGGCTATTGCCTCCTTCTTCTCCTAGTTTCTTGAGGTGCATTGTTGTTTCCCATTGTTGCCAACCTCGATGACCTTCTAGTTCTTCTCCTTGAAGATGTAGTAGTAGGGGCTTGCGCGCTGGATTCACCAAGATAGATACCATCCGGATTCTCCATCTGTCCAGGATGGTCAGAAACATGAGTTGTTCTTGAAGATGAAGGCAATGCTGCTAAATTTGTTTCTGCAGGTGAAGGCTGCTGCTCTGCTTGAGATGTACCAGCAATCCTAGTCATGGGATCTTCATCAATAGGCGAAAAAACTTGTGCAGAGCTTCTTTGCAAACGACGGAGATTAATGAAGGTTTCAAGGTCCTCAACTAACCTTTCTGCACTATCAAGTGCAGCTGAAATGGAAGAAAGAGAAGCAGAACTTTCAGGTAATACTCTTGAAAACTGCCGAGTTCTTGGGCGCCTCTGCTCCCGTATGACGGCAGCCTCTCCATTTGGAGGCTCTTGCGAGCTGGTGGCTCCAGAATGAACATCAACACTCCCTGCAGCTGCTACTTGTTCTGTTTCTTCACCAATTGTTCCAATAGTAGTCCTGATCCTTCTTAAAACTTCTGTAACCGGAACATGAAAACCATCATGCATCACATGCTGCTGCCTAACGCTTTCTATTCGCTGTGCTCTCGGCCTTGGAGGTATCATCATGCTCGATTCCAACTTGGGATCCTGAGGTCTGTCCCCATTACCATATATAGGCACTATAGTTGAATCTGTTACCTCTCCATTGCAAACAGGACACTCTTTTGTGGTCGAATCAACATATGGCAACTTATAAAAACACGCCCAACAAAACAGGTGACCGCAACAAGTCAAGATAGGTTCTCTAGCAATGTACAGACAAAGATTGCAATCATAGAAACTCCCACCACCGTCATTTCTTACATTGATCTTCATTTCTGAATCCATCTCCAATGCCTTGGCCACCAAATGGCTACTGTCCCTCTTGCAACCTTTTCCCCTATCCCTGTCGCTTCCCTCTACAACGCCACTCGTACTGCTAACATGCAATCCGCCATCACCATCACTCACATGAGCTGCTGGCTCCTCTGGGGAACTTCCAATCTCTATAGAATCCCTCAGCTCTCTTAGCCTCTGTCTGTGCCTAGCCCTAGCTGTGAGGAATGCAAGGTAACGAATTCGATATTCTGTATCCTGGGAAGCATCTAAATCATCCAAGAAAGACCCCAGACCATATACTGTACCAAGGGCAGTGTCACTAGGTTCTTGGTTCAAATCAAGATTCCTTCCGGGATCATCCACCGAATTATTATCCATTTTATATGAAACCTGGACTCTTCTGCTTAAATTTCCAAAAGCCCTTTTCTTTCAGTCACTCAAAATCCCTAATCAAGCTCTTCTCCACACAATCCATTACAAAAGATCGAACCTTGGCTGAAAATTTCAGAGTTTTACAGACCAAGACCTAAATAATCAACTTTTATTCACAAATTCAGCAGGCCCACATAAAAAGCAAAAAAGGAAAACATAAATTGATACACAAAATAGAATGGTGTACAATTTGAGACAAGATCCGAAGAGAAAGAAAGAAAGAAAACGTGTGGAACCTGCAACAAGGAGATGAATTGCAATTGATCGATTCAATTGATTTTGCACAACTAATCATATCTTAAACTTCTTACCTCCTGCTGTATCTTCTCATATCATCAGATTTTATTGAAACCAAGAAAGGAACAGCTATTGTTGACTGGAAGAAAAGAGGATGTAGGGCGAAGAGGAGACGGTTAGAGGGTGCATTGAAGATTTTGTTTGTATGAGTAGTTTGCAGAGGGAGCAGTGAAAGAGTTCATCTTGGGTTCTCATCAAATATATATGCAAAAAGTTTATTGAAGAACACTAAAGGGCAGTTAACAAAGTATATTACACCATAGTGCGACTTAATAATATAATTGTAAATTACGTCCAAATACATTTGGTTGAAAAAACCTGCTATTAACCCAAGATAAAATTTTTGCTCAATGCTACAAGATTTTGCCATTGTTTTTTCAAATATACCTTTTTTTCATGCGTAAAGTCAATAAGAAAAAAAAGAATTAGACTTTCTCCGAAAAACGATTTACGGTAAACCAAAAGTGTACCTTTTTTATAAGAGATTGGATTTAGAACCACCTCGGTCTAATAATAAGTGTAATATGATAGAGTTACTTTTTCGATGGTTAGATGTATAATTGGAGTTACTAATCTATATTGAAAAGAATTGATCATATCTGCACACCGAGATTTCGGTGTCTGGCAAATTCAAGTTCGAATTTGTTGAAAATTCAAACATGAATTTACTACACAATATGAGCACATTGTATATGAGTTTATTGTGATATCATATACATTGGGATCAAGGTGTACTTGGAAAAGATAGACTTTTTAAAATTGCAAGACGCCCCTTTTGTCGTAAAGATATCATTGTCTTTGTTAAAAAAGTTAGGACAGAAAGCCTATTATGTTAGAAAATATACTGGTCATCGTTTCTAATAATAATGTAGAAAACCCGATCGGAACATATTGTTTGCTCGACCATATTAACTCTACAGTCATAAATGTGCGTCGTAACTTCTCAACCCCAACCAAACATTCACATCTTTTGTCATTCCATTTCTTTTTCTTTTTAATTTGCGAATAACTTATCATTCCAATTTTATTTATTCATTCTCCTTTTTAATTAGTTGCTGCATAATATACTGGAATCTGCTATTCAAATAATTTAACAACCAAGATCCATATCATTGTACTACAAATTCGGCCCAAAATTTGGTCTTACATTACTACAAAGTTAGGACATAAAGCATATTATGCTTAAAAAATATATTGGTCAATGTTCCCAATAATAATGTGAAAAACCCAATCGGATCATAGTGTTTGATCTACCATTGAAACTCTACAATCATAAATGTGCGTCGTGACTTCTCAACCCAACCAAACAGTCACGTTTTTTTTCATTCCATTTCTTTTTCTTTTTAGTTTGTGAATAGCTTATCATTTCAATTTTGATTATTCATTCTTTTTTTTAATTAGTTGGTGCATAACATACTGAAATCTGTTATTCAAATAACTTGACAAATTAGTTAGTGCATAACATACTGAAATCTATTATTCAAAAAACTTGACAACGAAGATCTAAATAATTGTACATCAAATTCGCCCCAAAATTTAGTGTTGCGTTACTACAAACTTAGGACAGAAAGCATTTTATGCTTAAAAATATAATGGTCATCGTTCCCAATAATAATGTGAAAACTCCGATAAGATCACATTGTTTACTCGACTATCATAACTCTACAGTCATAAATGTGCGTCATGACTTCTCAACCCCAACCAAATAGTCACGTCTTTTATCATTCTATTCCTTTTTCTTTTTAATTTGCAAATAGCTTATCGTTCCAATTTTGATTATTCATTTTCCTTTTTAACTAGTTGTTGCATAACATACTGGAATCTGTTATTCAAATAACTTGACAACGAAGAGCTATATAATTGTACTACAAATTCGGCTGAAAATTTAGTCTTATGTTACTACAAAGTTAGGACAGAAAGCATGTTATGCTTAGAAAATATAATAGTCATCATTCCGAATAATAATATGAAAAACCCGATCGGAACATATTGTTTGCTCGACCATCGTAACTCTACAGCCATAAATGTGCGTCGTGACTTCTCAACACCAACCAAACAGTCACGTCTTTTATCATTCGGTTTCTTTTTTTTTTTAATTTGCAAATAGCTTATCATTCCAATTTTGATTATTCATTCTCTTTTTTAATTAGTTGGTGCATAACATACTGGAATCTGATATTCAAATAACTTGACAACGAAGATCCATATAATTGTACTATAAATTCAGCCCAAAATTTAGTCTTACGTTACTACAAAGTTAGGACAGAAAGCATATTATGCTTAGAAAATATACTGGTCATCGTTCCCAATAATAATGTGAAAAACCCGATCGGATCATATTGTTTGCTCGACCATCGTAACTTTACAGTCATAAATGTGCGTTGTGACTTCTCAACACCAACCAAACAGCCACGTCTTTTATCATTTGATTTCTTTTTTTTTAAAATTTGCGAATAGCTTATCATTCCAATTTTGATTATTCATTCTCTTTTTTAATTAGTTGGTGCATAACATACTAGAATCTGCCATTTAAATAACTGACAACGAAGATCCATATAATTGTACTATAAATTCGGCCCAAAATTTAGTCTTACGTTACTACAAAGTTAGGACAGAAAGCATATTATGCTTAGAAAATATACTGGTTATCGTTCCCAATAATAATGTGAAAAACCCGATCGGATCATATTGGTTGCTCGACCATCGTAACTTTACCGTCATATATGTGTGTCGTGACTTCTCAACCCCAACCAAACAGTCACGTCTTTTGTCATTTCATTTCTTTTTCTTTTTAATTTGCGAACAGCTTATCATTCCAATTTTGATTATTCATTCTCTTTTTAATTAGTTGCCGCCTAACGTATTGGAATCTGCTATTCAATAAGTTGACAACGAAGATCCAGATAATTGTACTACAAATCCGGCCCAAAATTTAGTCTTACGTTACTGCTGAGAGATGTGTGACGCATTGATCTTCCGTTACTATAAACGGTGATAGTTGCTAAGATATTGTTATTGATAACGCCAACTTTTTAGTATGGTAGATTCGATGAGGTTTAGAAATAATTATCAGACGTTTCCAGAATTCAAATGGGAGTGGTTGCATTTTTCGTATCAACTAAGGTTTGATTATCTATGATAATTTTTTTTTTTAAAAAAGACAATTTTAATAGATATTTCTTAATGTGGTATAAACAAATCTGGTCCAAAATTTAGTTGACAGCATCATGGAAAACTAATAAATCTGAAACTCATTATTTCTTTGTTTCTTGGGGCTAGAATGGTAGAAGCTCTCCGGAGGAATGATTTCACTTTTTACTCAAATAAATCTGAAATTCAGTGTTCAATAACTTGATAACTGCTGGCCCAGCTCATTTTTAAAAAGTAATAATGCAAACTTAAGAACTTAAATGATCGATTAATCAATCATCGGTCCATTCATATTTATGAATGCCTAACCGTTGGACTATCCAACTTTTGAACTCATAGGTAATGGCTTGCTCCCAAATTTTAAAGTTCCACCGTGATTACAACAACATTAACGCATCGTCTTAGAAACTTCTGCCTATAGCGGAGCATGATAGTCGAATGTATGCAACAATACTCATGTGTTAGAAACATACAAAATTTGTTTTTCGATGGCCTATAATCAAAATTGCGTGTCGATCAAGTGTTACTTCATAATATAAGAAGCGCGTCTAATTTAGTGCGTCATTTTACTTTATTTTATCATATTTCAAAATTAAAAAAGAGTGTGTTCTTAACCAGATTGAAAATAGAAGTAAGTTTCATTATGTTTGCGATGGTTAATTGTTTAACCACTGTAAACCCAATATATCTATAAGCGAAATATTTTATTTGCCTTGGTCCACACCACGCTTTGTGTCAACCAAAAACCGAAGCCTGAGCATGTTGAGTATAACCTCAATTAAAGACGGACAATCTGATGAAGACTCAAACTACAAATCAAACTGATGAGACAAAATCTATCCATTCAGATAAGATAAAAATTTTCAGTCAGTCAAACAGTTAACGTAGTTCAGGCTCAGCTACTTGACTAAGTCAATCTCGACCAAAAGACACCAGCCTCGGCCTCCATTATCAACATTTGAGGCAAGTAATATAAAATAATTAAGGCAAGTCCAAGTATTTCTTAGTCAGCTCGCTCGGCAAATTTAACTACTCTTGACCAACCCACACAGACCAATTCAGCTCGGCCATATTCCTGGCGGAACTCTAGTGGCACCTCGGCTCAGCGATGTACTGGTTAACCAAGGCAACCATTTCTGGACGATCTCAGCTATATTCAAATATCAGATCAACAATGCATAACTTCACAAGGAATCAAGTTCTGCTCGGCCTCGAAACTGTCTCGGCCTCAGCTTTTTGATTGCCCCAAACCCTAGCCTCGGCTTCATCAATTTGGCTATTTCGGATAAGATATTTATCAACTGCCGTCTGAGACCCACCAAGACAATTCTGCAAATGCTTTCCAGGTGTCAATCATCCCCTTGGCTAAGTACATAATCATTATTACTGGCCGCCTGCATATCATAGACTCAGCTTCTAGCGCAGCCTATTGCCCATGCATGTGTCTAATCACACTACACACCTACAGCATACAAAGTAGCCCTCCTACTCACGCAATAGTCCCATCATCGGGCAGAGGGACTGAATTCACCAATTTTGTGTATAAAAGGACCTCTTACCAGACGAAAGAAGGGGAGCGCAACTGAACTTTCGGAGTCTTCTCCTCTAAGGAAAGAACTCCATTTTTTCCAACCTTTTAACTCTCAGTGAGAGATCTCCAAAACGGCATCTCAGCCGACATCTAAACAGCCATATTCTCAGTGAGACCTTGAGACATGTTTATTCTTAACCTCTATTCCAGCATAAACTGCATACAAAAATGTCCATAACTAACTTGAGCATCGGAGGATTTTCCCAGGACAGTGTCCCTGGGCCTCTAACATTTCCTTTCCTTCTCAGGCTCCATTGACGGACTCAAACGGAGAGTTAATGACATACTACAAGGATCATTTCCGATCCACTTGGTGAAGATCCGGCTTCATCATTTGGCGCTAGAAGGAGGGTCTGAACCTCTGTATTCCTTAAAAACAGCCTTTCAAGGGTCTTATAGGGAACCAGCCTACAAATCCATCATTAGGAGAATGGATAAAAAAGATAAAAAAGGATCCAAGCGACCTATGACCCCCAGGAGACATAGGAGGTCTCCTCAACCACAACTGGATCAAGAATCTCCAGGACCAGCAGAGTCTTCAACCCTCACTGCCGCTTTCACCTATGAGGAACACTTGCGAGCCATCCGCTATGTGGCCTAGAATCCTAACGTGTTCCAGGCGATGGTGAAAGAAATGAAGGGAAAAGCTCCCGCTGCGGGACCCAGTGGGCTTCGTCCCAATGATTCTCCTCCACAAAGAAAACTTATGGAGTACTCTCCAACTCAGCCCGAATATTATCCTGAGCTTCAGGGTGGATTCATGGCCGAGGCTAGGCGCTCAGGACAGCGATCTAGCCGCCAACACTTTGCATCCGAGCCTCTAAAGGCTCTGGATTATTATCTGAAACGCGCACGGAAAGCGCTTCTGCCACTCAAGTGTGGCAGAAAAGTTGACAATAAAGGAAGAGCATAACCACAAGAAAGGCGCTCAGCCAAAATTCGGCTTGGAGGTCGAGGCAAAGAAAGAACATCTCTGTTAGCCTCCAAGGCTCGTGTTCTCTCCTGCACGATGAGAGAAAATCTGACGAGAGATCCCCAGCCATTAGCAAGACCTATCCACAAAAGGGATCCTCAACTATACTGCCTCTACCATCATGATATCGGGCATGATACAGAACTGGACATCAGCACAGGTCGATGCTGCACAATAGGCTAGACTTTGTCCGACCTTCTCCTGATGAAAGTTGCCAAACTGGACATCAGCACAGGTCTCCAAAAGATAAAGATCCAGATTCACCAGAGCAGAAACTGCGGGTTTTCGAGCAGACACGGTTGACCTAAAGGCAGAAGCCTGTAAAGGACCCCACTCCACCTTTCCTACGTATCTAAAAAGGTCATGTACAAATACGTACTTTAAATGCATTGTCTTTCAATGTTTATTATGAATTTTCCATTGCAAATAAGTTGTCCAAATATTAAGCAGAGCTTTTCTCGACAAATGGGACTAGAAGTCTTCATTATATCTCATTCAAGTTTATCAACCGGCTCAGCCCGGCACCTTCTTCTGCTCGGTAGTAAATTTGCCCAGAAGACCTATCTCTTTATGGAATATGAAGAGTTTTATCTTGGTTAACAGGGCAAAGATATTCCCCAGTTATTCTATTCAAATCTGTGATCCAGATCAGCACAACTTTATATTATCTAAGGGTGTATCTTTATTAAAATTCTCGCACGGCTCAGCCCGGTTATCGTTCTCTTCCTTGTGGTTTAAAGGAACCCCGAATGTGACATGTTTCACATCTCGGCAAAATGCAACAAGTTTCGCACTTATAAATAATGGCCCAGGTGGTCATCTCTGTTCTCTGCCTTGTGGTTTTAAGGGAACCCCGAATGTGACAGGTTTCACATCTCGGCAAAATGCGACAAGTTTCGCACTTATAAATAATGGCCCATGTGGTCATCTCTGTTCTCTGCCTTATGGCTTTAAGGGAACTCCAAACGTGACAGGTTTCATATCTCGGCAAAATGCGATAGGTTTCGCACTTATAAATAATGGCTCAGGTGGTCATCTCTGTTCTCTGCCTTATGGTTTTAAGGGAACTCCGAATGTGACAGGTTTCACATCTCGGCAAAATGCGACATGTTTCGCACCTCTAAAAAAATGGTCCAAGTAGTCACCATCGTTCTCTGGCTTATGGTTTTTCGGCTCAAAATGACCCAAGAGGTCACATCAGCTCAAAATGACCCAAGAGGTCACATCGGCTTAAATGACCCAAGTGGTCTCCTCATCTTAAAGACTTACGAAGTCAGCTCTATGAAATGACTAATCAGTTAATGCCTTAAGAGGTACACTCCGGCAAAACAAATCCTGATCTTCAGTTCGGCCTTATAAAGGATGCTCAGCTCGAAGAGTAACCTCTGTCAGCAAAAGCTTTAAGTACTCAATAAGTCTAGTCTTGCCGAATTCAATACACAGGATTATATGTTTGAAGCTAAGTAAATTCACCTCGGCTAAACAGGACGCTTAGCTTGGCCAGATTGCTTAACCGGTCAGAATAGCCATGCAGAGCAGGATACCACTACAAGCTTTATGGAAATTGGAAAATTAGAATTATTCTAAGGCATCACGCAATATGATCTCATTTAAAGCAGATCAAGTCTACTGACTTGGCTCATGCTCCGACAGGCCTCATTCTTAGCCAATTCTTGGCTCAGCTCAGCAGAATAATAGGTCTATTCTAGATTTTAAAACTTGTAGACTTAGTTTATTTTTTAAAACTAACTGCAAAGATAAAAGTTTGCCAAGTGCAAGGCCGACATTGAATCTCGGCAACAACAAGTTTGAAAATTAACTTAGCAGAAATTCTGAAGTAAAATAGCAGAATAGAATGAAGCGCTACAATTGCAAAATGATTAAATACTTACAAATTTTTCTCATTGATAAGAATTTCAAGTGCAAAGTACACAGTACAAGAGATATCTGCTCGCCCTATTACAAAAAGTCCTAAGTCTGATCCTCGGCTTCGCTTAAGTCAGCTCCGTTCAAAAACTGCTCAAATTGAGAATTGAACTCTTGAATAGCAGTCGAACTATAGAGATCAGTCAGCTGGGGATCTTCCTTATTCAGTTGGGGACGGACTTCTGAGCATATATCAATTGCCTTTGTTTGGTCTATCTCCATAGCTGTGCTCTGCAACAGCAGCATATTCTCTTCAAACAGCTGAAATCTTCTGAACTCCGCAACTGCTTTGGCTTCAGCTTCGGCCAATTGCTGAGATTGACGAGCTAGCTGTTCTTCTAGAGTTTCCTTTTGCTGCAGCAGAGCAGCCTTATCTTTCTTTAAGAAGTCGGCCCCGGACAAAGCTTGAGTTGAAGAAAGCTCCAGGGTAGCCACTTTGGAGTTAGAAGTGGCCTACTTCACCTCAGCCTCTTCCTTCCCCTTTCGAAGGGATGAATTCTCTGCCTTCAGAGCAGCAATCTCCCTTGTCTGCTCAACCATGAGCTGATTATTTTGTTCAAGCTCCTTTGACTTAGCCTTGAGAGCTTCGTTGAACTTCTCTCCCCGAGCATGGATCTCCAACTCTTGTGCTCGGACCTGCTCATCAAAGCAGTTAGAAAGTTCAAACATCTCTCAAACTAAAACACAAAGAAAATTTACTTACCAAGGCCAGATTAGACTGGAAAAATTCACTCAGGTTTTCCCAAGAAGCAGCCTCAAACCTCTGCCGATCCAGGGGCAGAACTGTCACCTTGTTTAATCGTCTGGCTGTGGCCGAGTCTGCAGCAGAGTCTTGATCAGAAAAACCAATAAGGGACGGTGTCGACACCTCAGATGATTGAGGCAAGATCGCCTTAGATGGCTGAGGCGGGGTCACCTCAGAAGGCCTGGAAGGGCCCGCATCTTGGCTCCGGGACAAACCTTCATCTCAATGCCTCTTTCTTTGATGAAGGCTTGAGCCATCACCAACTTTTGCCGATGGCTCAGATTCAGCAACGGCCAGAGCTTGAGGATTGATCTCGGCCTCCTCATCTCTTATCTCTATAATCGGCAAAACTGCAAAAGTGCATCATAATACAAGTTAATGTTAAAACTTGGCATAACAAAAGATGAAATTTAGGAAAGTTAAGTACCTGGTTCAGGCTCATCCTGCTGGGGGCATGGCAGAGGCAGAGGCCATCCTAGCAGAAGCAGCTACGGACTCTCGTCTGGATTGGCGAGCTCTTTTTCGGGCTGCCATCTCGACCATCCGATACGCATAATTACTGCTACCAGAAGCCATTGAGCCTGCATAAGGAACAAGACAGTTATCAACTGAAAGTTAGATAAACACAAAAATTATGGTAAACAGAGACCAACCTCCAACTATTGCTAGGCTGTCTAGAGCAAGTGGACGAAAGTTCTGACCCAAGGCCAAATGGCCCAGGTCAGCCGCCTCCAAGATGGTTGCGTCCACCTTCTGCAGTCAATCACGACAGGCAGATTCTGAAGTCTGGCCGCTTCATTGCAATGCTCTGCGCTCGGCTTCAGGTTGTCTGCCTTGTCAGATTTCCAGACGTTCCATTTGGGTAGCTCATCTCCTTTAATATAAAAAAATCGACCCTTCCAGTTTTTTGTAAAAGAAGGGATTTTGATGGCAATGTTAAACTCACTGGTGGGAGCTCGTTTACTAAAATAGTACCAGTTATCTGAGACTCTACAAGAAAAAAGACCCCTAAATACACTAAGATGGAATAGAGACTCGATTATTCTGAGAAAAAGAAAATAGCAGAGAATGATCTTCAGACCATTAGGTTTTATTTGAGGAAGAGATTGTAAGAATGAAGAATGCGGACAAGGGGTTCAGGAACAAGAAGATTGAACCCCGATTTTAAATACTCTTCATAAACAGCCTCATAATCCTTTGGGGGATCATAAGCTGTCTGACCAGGCAGAGGCAGAAGAGGGCTGAACTGATCTAGGTCAAATTTGTACCTCTTACATATCCGGTTCAGCTCAGCCTCGGATAAAGTACTAAAAGACTCTTGGACATGGACAGAGGTCAGACCCCTATTAATTACCCCTGTATACAGAGATGGGGCTCTGCACAGCCGAAGAATTTACAGCTGCTGGAGTAAGAGCAACCTCTGTCCGCTCCGGCGAGGAATCAACCACGGTGATGGTCCTGCTGGATTGAACATTAGCAGCGCCACCAGTGGCCTTACGCAATCTTACTAAAGGACGGTCATCGCTGGAGACCGTCATACCAGACGAAGATGGAGAATTAGGTTTTTCTCCACCTCCGCCGGCGTAAGAAGCGCCTTCAGAAATATTCTGAGAATCATGAGAAGAAGCCATGGCATAACAGGAAGAAGACTTACAAAGTAAAGAAGATGACTGGGGAGAGAGGCAAAGGACGCTACTGGAACAAAACGCAACTGGTCGGAGAGAAAAACAGAACTGCCAGAGAAGAAAGCAAGAAGAAAATGCGAGAAAAAAAAAGGAGACTTTGCAAAGTTCGCCAGACATCCCTTTTTATAGCCCCAACTCAGCCATTCCAAAGGGCGCTTCGAAGGTCTCGTCCTTGGTACTTTCAAACGCCGGAAGTGAAAAGGTGCGTAACTGATGCCTCGCAGTATGCGCAAACAGTAAATGCGCAGTACGGCCCAACCAGAGGCAGACACGTCACTACTTGACAGGACAGCGCATTAAAAGCTCTGAATCGATTAGCCTGCTATTCTTGCTCAGCTCGGCCAGACTAATCTGGGGGCAAGTGATGAGACAAAATCTACCCACTCAGATATGACAAAAATTTCCAGTCAGTTAAACAGTCAACGTAGTTCAGGTTTGGCTACTTGACTAAGTCAGTCTCGGCCAAAAGACACCAGCCTCGGCCTCCATTATCCACATTCGGGGCAAGTCATCTAAAATGATTAAGGCAAGTCCAAGTATTTCTTAGTCATCTCGGCTCGGCAAATTTAACTACTCTTGACCAACCCACACAGAGCGATTCAGCTCGGCCATATTCCTAGCGGAACTCTAGTGGCACCTCGGCTCGGCGATGTACTGGTTAACCAAGGCAACCATTTCTGGACGATCTCAGCTATATTCAAATATCAGATCAACAATGCATAACTTCACAAGGAATCAAGTTCTGTTCGGCCTCGGAACTGTCTCGGCCTCAGCTTTTTGATTGCCCCAAACCCTAGCCTCGGCTTCTTCAATTTGGCTATTTCGGATAAGATATTTATCAACTGCCGTCTGGGACCTATCAAGACAATTTTGCAAATGCTTTCTAGGTGTCAATCATCGCCTTGGCTAATTACAGAATCATTATTACTGGCCGCCTGCATATCATAGACTCAGCTTCTGGCGCAACCTATTGCCCATACATCTGTCTAATCACACTACACGCCTACAACAGACAAAGTAATCCTCCTACTCACGCAATAGTCCCGTCATCAGGCAGAGGGACTGAATTCACCAATTTTGTGCATAAAAGGACCTCTTACCAGACGAAAGAAGGGGAGCCCAACTGAACTTTCAGAGTCTTCTCCTCTAAGGAAAGAACTCCATTTTTTCCAACCTTTTAACTCTCAATGAGAGATCTCATCCGACATCTAAACAGTCATATTCTCAGTGAGACCTTGAGACATGTTTATTCTTAAGCTCTATTCCAGCATAAACTACATACAAAAATACCCATAACTGACTTGAGCGTCAGAGGATTTTCCTAGGGCAGTGTCCCTGGGCCTCTAACGTTTCCTTTCCTTCTCAGGCTCCATTGACGGGCCCAAACGGAGAGTTAACGACATACTACAAGGTCCGATCCTGATGAGGATCAAGGGTCCAATGAGGATCAAGGGCCCCATCAAGAGGTCAAAGGTCCTATGACAAGAAGGAGGGCAAAGGAACTTTGTCATCAAGTTGCCACCTTCTTGTACAAGCATGTTCAAGATGAACCTAAGACTCCTTGGGTTCATTTCATTGATCCTTCAACTTGAGCATGTATCACATGCACGTCTACATTCTTGTTTTTGAATTTTATCTTGTGTCGTGTGATCTTAGTTTTATGTATTTGCTTTGTAGGTAAATTAGGTACATGGAATGTTTAAGAGAATGTTTGAAGAGAATGTTGAAGAGAATGTTTGAAGAGAATGTTGAAGAGAATGTTTGAAGAGAATGTTTGAAGAGAATGTTTGTCTACGCTAAGACAAATTCAAATGTGCCAAGATGAAATCCCTTCTTTCAAAATTAGCTCAAAGTATCTTCATCCACCAAAGGAGGGGCCGGCCATATGGAATTCAAAAAGGAAGATTAACCTGAATTTAAAATTCAGCCACGATTTCAAATTCAAGTTCCAACCAGATTAGGCCTTCAAATTCAAGATAAAGATTTCAGCCATTTTTGAAGAAACCACACGCCTATCTTGAAGCAAGGATGAGGATAGATCACAAATCAAATTTGAATCCAAGTTTGAATTCAAATTCAAACTCAATTTGAATTCAATCTTCAATCAACATTTGAATTCAAGTCCATCCATCTTATCATCATCCAAATCAGATTTTCTACACTTCTTTATCCTTCCACACGCCCACTTGAAGATCAAAAAGGATGGGATCATAATTCAAAGATTGAATTCAAGTTTGAAGTCAAATTGAATCCAATCTTCAACTAGCCTTTGAATTCAAGTTCAACCACTTCATCTACATCTCCAACGCCAATTTCATCACCAAACATGACCAGATTCATTGAAGATAATGTCTTGCAAGATTTGAAGTTTTTAGCTAGGATTTGTTTTAGCTTTGAATTCAAATAGTTTTCAATTTTCAAACATTGTTAGCTAGCTTTATTTTGAATTATTTCTAGCCTTTCAAAGCTGAATGGGGACGTTTTCTAGGCCTATAAATAGACCCCTTTGGCTGATTGTAAACACACCTTTTGATGAATAACAATTCTTGATATTTCATTCACTTTGTGTGATACTTTGTTTTCTTGGTTTTGCATTAAAAACCTAGGTTAAGATCCTTCAAAGTTGAGCATATTGAAGGTGTTGCCATTGCTTAAAGGTGCCGTCCAGGAGGGCCATATTGGTTTGCCTGATCAACGACCAACTTGAAGTGTTGGTCTTGCTCATTCTTAATCCATACGTTTTTATTCATTAAGGAAGCAAGGGGAAGTCTTCTTCCTTGTGCCTAACCCTTGTGAAGGACGTTTGGAAGGTGGAATTGTTGGAGCCCACGAGTTGCACGCATCAAATTGGTATCAGAGACAGGTTACTCTATTCCACCGTCTATCATTTCCTTTTCGTTTGAGTCTAGTCATTTCAATTTCAGTTGAGTCCTTCTTCTACTCCTCCCTCTACACGCCATTTGTCTTGCATTCCATTCCAAAAAAAAAAACAAACGTCCACATTTGCTTTGAGTTACGTTGCTGCATTTTTTTTCATCATTCAAGTGTCATTTCCTTTATTTTCTTTCGCATCACAATCTGATTTTGAGTCATTCAAACTTGAACAAATTAGGGTTCGTTGCATTTTAGGGTACATTCAACCTTCTTCTAAATATTCCAACCATCAGCCTAAAAAGCTACCTCGGTTTCAAATCATCTTGTTGCTACCGAAGCTTTTAGTTGGTGATGATTGTATGCATCTTGTGATTCGCATTGTGATTGATTTCATGCCACAGATCTAGTAGTCCTACGTGTGCTTGTCTTCCCAACCTACTTGCAACACCAACCAACCCCTAAAAACAGCCCCACACCCCACGACCAACCAACTCCACCCCCCAACCCAACCCTAAAACTCACCAACCTAATCCCAAATAACCCTATTTACACCCCACACAAAAAGCCCCAAACCAATTTTACCAAATACAACCAGATTCTAAAGATCCCAATTCATTCAAATAAACCCTAACCCTAGAATTTGAATTTTGTTCAAATTCTGTCCTAAACCAGCCAATACCCAAATTGACCACACCAATCATCAATTACCAACCCAAATAGCCCATCTACAATGCCCATTCCGTTCCTACAACCCCATTCCGCAAATTCCCAAACCGTTCAAAAAAAACCCTAAATCAAAAAAACCCTACCCCTACCCCAATCGGCCTTACCCAATTTCCCTCACCTTCCAAGGTCAATTTTGTTGCAAGTCTAAGATACAAATTGCATTTTAAATACATTGCACTATTCTGTCCAAAAACGCAAGTGCTAAGTGCAAAACAAGTGAAATTCCAATTCTGCCCTTAGTAAAAAAAAGAAGAATCTGAACCTTGCTCAATTGAAATAGCAAGGAATAAAAAGAAAAACAAAAGAACAAGAGCAAAGAAAAAGGGCAAAACGTTTGTGCATTGCGTAGAAAATTTTTGGTACGACTTGCAAACCTTGGATACCATATTACCCCACATTGCCGTCCCCTATACCCAATTATCCATTTCTTCATCTTCTTAAACCAATCACACACTTGGTTGCTCGATTGTTGCATGACTTGAACCATTTTGTGGATAGTAAGTGCATAGAATCAAAATTAACTAAAGATTGCCCACGGCAACCCTTAGTTTATCTTTGGTTCAGCCTTATACATCAACTTTGGTTGCTTATTTTCTTTGAATCTTAGTAGAAAGTTCAAGTTTGTGTTCATTTCAAGTGATTCTACTTTGATACTAATTGGTGCAACTTGAAAGCAAAAAAGAAGAAACAAGCGGAGAACATTGTGGTTTGACGAAGCCTTGGCAATACACTTCCTTACTGATCGCTTTGAGACTTCTTAACTTCAGGTTATCCAAGAACCAAAGTGGTAAGAGAGTGGAAAGAATCAAAAGCAGAGTGTTCATAGCTTATTTTTTTTACTAATCCCTTAACGTTTGTTTGTCTTTGTGTTAGTTTGCTTCTTTCTTTTTCCCTTTGTTTTCGTTCAATTCCTTAGGTACAATGGCCATCAGCAATTCCGCATCTAGCAAGTCTAAAGAAGCCGAAACTGTTGACAATACTCAACAACAAATGCTGGAGATGCTTAAGAAACTCATGCACGACAATGAGATAATCAAGCATCGCTTGGAAGACGTGGAGAGAAGCTACAAAACGAGTGATGGCCAAGGAACAAGCAGGGCCGTACCCCTACCACAACCACGGCGCCATCCTCCAGAAGAAGTTGAGGACAATAACATTCGACCCCCACACACCGAAGCGAGACGGTTTACTCCTCCTACACAAGCAAGAAGGTACGCTCCAAGAAGGTACAATGATGATTACATTCCCTTTGAGCATGATGATTATGACTTTGATGACCACCATCCTCGTGGTTACCAAAGATGCCAAAATCCCCTTTTCCCGCAAGATGACGATTTTCTCAAAACCAAAATAAGTATTCCCACGTTTTATGGTAAAAGTAATGCGGAGGAATATTTAGAATGGGAAACGAAAGTGGATTTGATCTTTTCTTGTACCAATTATAGTGAATTGCAAAAAGTGAGGTATGCTTCCATTGAATTTTCTGGTTATGCACTTAATTGGTGGACGAATTTGTATCGAAATAGAACTAAGACGAGACAACCCCCAATCGCCACTTGGGAAGAAATGAAGTTTGAAATGCGACAACGTTTTATTCCCAACAATTATGAGAGTTCTATTTTCACGAGTTTGCATAACTTACGACAAGGTTCCAAAAGTGTAGACGAGTACTATAAAGAGTTAGAAATTTTGTTGGAGAGGTCTAACTTGCAGGAACCTGAAGAAGCCACCAAGGCTCGATTCTTACATGGTTTAAACAGGGAGATTGCGCAAAGAGTTGACCTTCAACCTTACCTCGACCTCACAACCATGGTCCATATGGCTGAAAAGATTGAAGCACAATTAAAGGTACGTAACTCCTCCAATTTCAATTCCAATTATCGTACTAATCAATCTTCATCAAGATTTCACAGCAAGCCTTCAGGAACAGGAAGTTCACGGCCTACAGGAGGCCAAACGCGTGACCAAGGAGCGTCGCAAAGGATGGACAATCGTGTGCAATCCACACAAAGGAGAGATGAACGAACCCAACAAAAGGCTCCTACCGGCAATTCTTCGGATCTCTCAAACAGGTTTAGAGACATTAAATGTTATAAATGTCAAGGACGTGGTCACATAGGAAAAGAATGTCCTAATGCAAAAAGAATCATGTTAATTGAAGAGACAAACGAATATGTGTCCGAGTCCGAGCATGAAAACGAGTCTGAGCATGATAATGAAATTGAACCTGAAGAGGATCTAGGCGCATTAGATGATTTTGACACTAAGGAGTTTCTTGTTGTGCGTAGAGCTTTAAATGCATATCTGAAATTAGATGATCACGAACAACATAGAGAAAACATTTTCCATATTCATTGCATGATAAATGGTAAAGTGTGCACCATGATCATTGATTCCGGTTCTTGTGCGAATGTGGCTAGCATCGAATTAGTAAGAAAACTGAATTTGCCTATGACTAATCACCCGCACCCTTACAAACTTGCATGGCTAAATGACTGCGGTGAAGTTAGCGTAAGTAAACAAGTTTTGATTTCTCTTAGCATTGGTAGTTACAAAGATGATGTTTTATGTGATGTCGCCCCAATGCATGCTAGTCATATTTTACTTGGTAGGCCATGGCAATTTGATCGACATGTGACATATGATGGTTATTTGAATCGTTATTCTTTCAAATTGAATGGCAAATTGTACAAACTGCATGCACTTCCACCACACAAAGTCCACGAGGATCACCAACGCATGTCCAAGTCTAGAGCCGATCCTAAGGAAAAAGAAGCCGAGAGAAAATTCGTGGAGTGTATGAAAAGTAAGAACAAAAAATACGAGAGCAAGGGAAAAGAGGTAGTGCCCCTAAGTGTCAACGAGTCCAAAAAGAAGTGTGGGTATTTCGCAAAGAAAAGAGAGGTTACACGTTCACTTTATAACAGCCAAACTGTCCTCATCATCATCCCAAAGTCATGTCACCTTGCCCTTGAAGAACTCCCACCAAACTTACCTATCTCAGTTGCGTCCCTTATCCAAGAATATGAAGTTTTATTTCCCTCCGAACCACCATCCGGATTACCACCCATTAGAGGAGTAGAACACCAAATCGACTTTGTCCCAGGAGCAGTGTTACCCAATCGCCCAGCCTATCGAGCCAACCCCGAAGAAACCAAAGAAATCCAAAGGCAAGTAGAGGAGCTCCTAGCTAGTGGACAAGTTCGAGAGAGTCTAAGCCCATCTGCCGTCCCAGTCATTTTAGTACCCAAAAAGGATGGAACGTGGAGAATGTGTACCGATTGCCGAGCCATAAACAAGATTACCGTCAAGTATAGGTACCCCATACCTAGGCTAGACGATATGTTAGACATGTTGCACGGATCCAAATTCTTCACCAAAATCGACCTTAAGCAAAGGTACTTCCAGGTACGCATTAGAGAAGGGGACGAATGGAAGACTGCATTCAAAACCAAGTTTGGGCTCTATGAGTGGTTAGTGATGCCCTTCGGGCTCACCAACGCCCCTAGTACCTTTATGAGGCTAATGAATGAAGTCTTACGTGCGTTCATAGGATGCTTTGTCGTTGTCTATTTCGATGATATCCTAATCTATTCCCACACCATAGAAGATCATCTTGGCCACATTAGAGCCGTTTTTGAAAAGCTTAAGCAAGAACAACTTTACGCCAACTTTAAGAAGTGCTCCTTTTGTTTAGAACGCGTGGTTTTTCTAGGCTTTGTCATTTCGGCTGAGGGAGTAGAGATGGATGAGGAAAAGGTTAGGTCAATTGTGAAGTGGCCTATACCTAAGAATGTAGGGGAAGTTCGCAGTTTTCATGGACTAGCAAGCTTTTATAGACGCTTTGTCAAAGATTTTTCTTCCATAGCTGCACCCCTAAACGAAATTGTGAAAAAAGATGTGCCTTTTAGGTGGGAAGAGCCACAACAACAGGCATTTGACGAACTTAAACGTAGGCTGACCACTGCACCCATACTTAGACTACCAAATTTTGACGAGACCTTTGAGATCGAGTGTGATGCAAGTGGAGTGGGTATAGGCGCAGTTTTGACCCAAAGTAAGAAACCCATAGCCTACTTTAGTGAAAAGTTGAAAGGAGCAGCATTGAATTACTCTACCTATGATAAGGAACTTTATGCCCTTGTGAGATCCCTACAAACTTGGCAACACTATCTTCAACCTAAAGAGTTTGTGATCCACACTGACCACGAAAGCCTTAAGTATCTTAAAGGGCAGGGAAAGTTGAACAAAAGACATGCCAAATGGGTAGAGTTCATAGAACAATTCCCTTACGTGATTAAGTACAAACAAGGAGATACACGTTAGTGACTACATTATCTTCACGCTTCTTAGGATTCGAATCACTTAAGGACTTGTACCCCAATGACCATGACTTTGGCACCATTTTCGAGGCATGTCAAGGAGCACCATTTGGGAAATTTTACATACATGAGGGTTATCTTTTCAAAGAACAAAAATTGTGCGTTCCCCAATCATCCCTACGAGAAGTATTGACCAGAGAAGCCCATGGGGGAGGTTTAATGGGTCATTTCGGAGTGTTCAAAACCCTTGAGACTCTTAAGGAACATTTCTATTGGCCCCACATGAGAGTAGACGTCGAGAGGTTGTATGGTAATTGCATCACTTGCAAACAAGCCAAATCCAAGTCCCAACCACATGGCCTTTACACGCCTTTACCCGTCCCTGATTCTCCTTGGATTGACATTTCTATGGACTTTGTTTTAGGACTTCCTAGGTCTCGGGGAGGACGCGGTAGCATTTATGTTGTGGTTGATCGATTTTCAAAAATGGCACATTTCATTGCATGTAGGAAAGTTGATGATGCCACACATGTTGCTGATTTGTTCTTCAAAGAAATTGTTAGATTGCATGGCATGCCACGTACAATTGTAAGCGATAGAGATACGAAATTTTTGAGTCATTTTTGGCGTGTTTTGTGGGCTAAACTTGGTACACAATTGTTGTTTTCCACTACCGCACACCCACAAACTGATGGACAAACTGAAGTCGTTAATCGTACTCTTTCTCAACTTTTGCGTGCCATTTTGCAAAAACACATTAAACATTGGGAAGATTGTTTACCATATATCGAATTTGCATATAATAGGAGTGTCCATCACGGTACTTTGCATAGTCCATTTGAAATCGTGTATGGCTTTAATCCCTTGTCTCCCATTGATTTGATTCCTATTCCCGTACATGAACGTTCTAGTCTTGATGGTAAAGAAAAAGCGGACAACATAAAGAAACTGCATGAACAAGTTAAAACACAACTAGAAAAGAAAAACAAGGCTTATGAAAGACGAGCTAACAAACATCGGAAAAGAGTTGTGTTCAAACCTGGAGATTTAGTGTGGTTACATTTGCGCAAAGAAAGATTTCCCAATGAAAGAAAGTCAAAATTGTTGCCTCGAGGAGATGGACCCTTTAAAGTATTGAAACACATAGGTGACAATGCATACATCCTCGATCTTCCCGACAGGTATGGTTCAGTTTCACCTACTTTTAATGTTGTTGATCTCACCCCTTTCAACGATGACCTTTTTGATTAGAGGACGAATCCTTTTGAGGAGGGGGGATTGATGAGGATCAAGGGTCCAATGAGGATCAAGGGCCCCATCAAGAGGTCAAAGGTCCCATAACTGACTTGAGCGTCAGAGGATTTTCCTAGGGCAGTGTCCCTGGGCCTCTAACGTTTCCTTTCCTTCTCAGGCTCCATTGACGGGCCCAAACGGAGAGTTAACGACATACTACAAGGTCCGATCCTGATGAGGATCAAGGGTCCAATGAGGATCAAGGGCCCCATCAAGAGGTCAAAGGTCCTATGACAAGAAGGAGGGCAAAGGAACTTTGTCATCAAGTTGCCACCTTCTTGTACAAGCATGTTCAAGATGAACCTAAGACTCCTTGGGTTCATTTCATTGATCCTTCAACTTGAGCATGTATCACATGCACGTCTACATTCTTGTTTTTGAATTTTATCTTGTGTCGTGTGATCTTAGTTTTATGTATTTGCTTTGTAGGTAAATTAGGTACATGGAATGTTGAAGAGAATGTTGAAGAGAATGTTTGAAGAGAATGTTGAAGAGAATGTTTGAAGAGAATATTTGAAGAGAATGTTTGTCTATGCTAAGACAAATTCAAATGTGCCAAGATGAAATCCCTTCTTTCAAAATTAGCTCAAAGTATCTTCATCCACCAAAGGAGGGGCCGGCCATATGGAATTCAAAAAGGAAGATTAACCTGAATTTAAAATTCAGCCTCGATTTCAAATTCAAGTTCCAACCAGATTAGGCCTTCAAATTCAAGATAAATATTTCAGCCATTTTTGAAGAAACCACACGCCTATCTTGAAGCAAGGATGAGGATAGATCACAAATCAAATTTGAATCCAAGTTTGAATTCAAATTCAAACTCAATTTGAATTCAATCTTCAATCAACATTTGAATTCAAGTCCAGCCATCTTATCATCATCCAAATCAGATTTTCTACACTTCTTTATCCTTCCACACGCCCACTTGAAGATCAAAAAGGATGGGATCATAATTCAAAGATTGAATTCAAGTTTGAAGTCAAATTGAATCCAATCTTCAACTAGCCTTTGAATTCAAGTTCAACCACTTCATCTACATCTCCAACGCCAATTTCATCACCAAACATGACCAGATTCATTGAAGATAATGTCTTGCAAGATTTGAAGTTTTTAGCTAGGATTTGTTTTAGCTTTGAATTCAAATAGTTTTCAATTTTGAAACATTGTTAGCTAGCTTTATTTTGAATTATTTCTAGCCTTTCAAAGCTGAATGGGGACGTTTTCTAGGCCTATAAATAGACCCCTTTGGCTGATTGTAAACACACCTTTTGATGAATAACAATTCTTGATATTTCATTCACTTTGTGTGATACTTTGTTTTCTTGGTTTTGCATTAAAAACCTAGGTTAAGATCCTTCAAAGTTGAGCATATTGAAGGTGTTGCCATTGCTTAAAGGTGCCGTCCAGGAGGGCCATATTGGTTTGCCTGATCAACGACCATCTTGAAGTGTTGGTCTTGCTCATTCTTAATCCATATGTTTTTATTCATTAAGGAAGCAAGGGGAAGTCTTCTTCCTTGTGCCTAACCCTTGTGAAGGACGTTTGGAAGGTGGAATTGTTGGAGCCCACGAGTTGCACGCATCAGATCCACTTGGTGAAGATCCGGATTCATCATAAACAACAAATTTGCATATGATTATGTAAATACATCTAGATACAAAAGTAAAAGGGGCATTTTTGGTGCATATAGGTCGGATCGTTTTGCGATCTGATGTATGCAGTCATACTATATACTTTGCGTAAGAAGCTATTTTCGCAGCTCAAACTCAACAATTTTACCAGTTGCTCTAAGGCCTCACCGAGATACAAAAGTGTTTCTGCAATTATACAGACTACTTAGTAATTAACTATGCATGTCTTATTATCAACATACACACGTCAGAGCTCACACATAAATATGGTATAGCTTTTGAAGCCTGCACAAATGATGGATGGCTTTTTTTTCAAAGGAATCGGATCATATACAATTCCATGAACAAGTCCAAGTACATCAGGGAAGACAGGGGGAACAACCCAAAAAACAATACACAAAAGCTGCGGCCCAAACCCAGGGTTGGCAGATAGACCCGGCCTAAGAAGCAAGGCAAGCAAAAAAGCAAAGAAGGAAGAAAAACGTTAATCAATATGGACGGTGACCATTAATGCATGCATAACCGCCCAGTCCCCTGTCCCCTTCTAGATTCATCCATGGCATTTTTCAGCCATTCTCAAAAACAAATCCGTCGCTTCGTCTACCCCCTTCCCATATTCCAACCTTTGCAGCCATTTGCTATCCCAGATAATCTCATCAACCAGTACATACGTGGGGGGAGATCAATCCCCGTCTGATGGACTAAGCGATTCCTTCATCTCCAAGCCGCGATGACACCTTGCATGAAGGTGAACTTCCAAGCAGTGATAGAACGGGGATTCCTGAAATTCCCTCTTAGAAGGTTCTGATCAAGCCAGTGCTTTTGGTCCATATCACCAAAGAAGCATGGCCAGTCCCGCCGCCTGACCAGCGATTTCCAGATCTGAGATATCCACCTGCAATCCCGGATTGCATGCAGGTTAGTTTCCTCTGTTTCTTCACAAACTGGGCATATATCCTTGTCAGTAATGTTCTTTTGGCATAAAGAGCCGAGGGTTGGTAATCTGCGCCACCTGCACTACCAAAGGAGCAGGTTACCACTTTGGGGTCCAGGGATCTTCCAGATCCGTCTCCAGCCAGCATCAATTTGCATATCAGACTGTAGTGCATGGACATCATAGATGTCCTGCAACCTTAACTTATTTCTGTGCTTGCCGGCCCAAAAGCCAGCAGCTGCCGTAGGTTCCATGGTAGATGAATTACCCATCTCCCACTGGCAACCAACCCTTAGTAAGTTCAGTCCATGCCGAATGCTCCTCCAGATATGGGAGACATTTCTCTTAGTTTGAGTTTGTTCCAGTGGGTGCCCATATTTAGCTAATAGGACCTTGGCCCAGAGCTTGTCAGGCTCCATCAAAATGCGCCAACCCAACTTGACAAGCAGAGCCACATTAACCAGTCTCAATCTTTTCAGCCCAAGGCCTCCAGCCTCTTTCGGTCTGCAGACATGGTCCCAGGCGACCATATTAAGGCCTTTGCTCCCTTGCATGTTCCCCCAGAGAAACTGTTTACTGAGTTTCTCCAGAGTCATTAAAGTAGTCTCCGGGAGTTTGGCAATCTGCATACAGTAGGTTGGTATGGTACTAATGACTGTCTGGATTAGGACCAACCTAGCTGCCCTTGACATTACTCTTGCTTTCCACATACTAAGCTTCACTCTTACTTTGTCAACAAGAGGTTGGAACGTGCTCTTATTGACCCTCCCATGAAGAATAGGCATTCTAAGATACCTACCAAACTCCTCAGTCGTCGAAATGCCAAATCCTCTACTGATTCTTTCTCTAATACCCCTGTCTGTATTTGGAGAGTAATACACCTTGGACTTAAGGGTGTTAATTCACTGCCCAGACCATCCACAAAACTCACTGAGAGTGTCCCGCATCACCTTCGCTTGGTTACTGTTAGCCTCCCCAAAAAGAATAAGATCGACAGCATACATCAAATAGGCAACATTAGGACCAGTCCTAGTATACTTCACCGGATTCCATAGCTTGGAAGACACCTTCTGATTAATTCTTTGGCCAAGTACTTCCATGCCTAAGACAAACAAGTAGGGGGCAAGAGGATCCCCCTGGCGTAAGCCCCTGGTAGGGCTTATGCTTTCAAGTGGCACACCATTCCAGAGTATCTTCATCTTAGCAGACATCCAGCAAAATTCCACCAGCCTGACCAGATTATTGGAGATCCCCACAAAGTGTAGGATAGTACGTATAAACGTCCAATCCATCCTGTCATAGGCATTTTCCAGGTCAAGCTTAATTGCCATAAAGCCTTTCCTGCCCCGCTTTTGTTTGAGAGTATGAATCATCTCCTGAATTAGAGTCACGTTATCAGTACCTAACCTTCCAGGGATAAAGCTGCTCAGGTTTTCATTAACCAGAAGGGGCATTACCGATTTCAAGTGATTAGCCACAACTTTAGAGATGATTTTAACCAACACATTGCACAGAGAAATATGTTTAAACTGTACCATTGTTTCAGGTCTAGCATCTTTTGGTATAAGGGCAATTAATGTATCATTCACTTTTTCATCAAACACACCCTTCTGGAATGCCTCATGAACGAACATACACACCTGTTTCTTTAAAATTCCCCAGAACTTCTGGAAGAAGATAGGGGGAATCCATCTGGTGCAGCAGCTTTATAAGGGCCCATCTCAAAAACAGCCGACTTAATCTCAGAATCAGTAACCTGCTGATTGAGACGTTGTATCTCTCCATCTGGCAGTCTGGGAAAATCTAAGTCAGGGGGTTGAATATGGATTATGGGTTCAGCAGTATATAGGTTATTGTAGAATTCTCTAGCCATGGCACTAAGCTCCTCTTCCTTTTCAATGATATCTCCATTTGTGGCCCTGAGTCTAGCAATGTGATTCATCCGCCTTCTCATTTTAGCGACCAGATGGAAATACCTAGTATTCCTTTCACCAAACGCCATCCACTTGAGTCTGGACTTCTGGAACCAATAAGCTTCCTCCTGTCTTAAGATAGTATTATATTCCTCCCTGAGTTTTAATTCCAAATCCAAGAGGAATTGAGAGTGGCTCTGGCCAAGTGCTTTCTGGGTCCCATCTAGGCGGGCCAAGCATCTTAGCTTCCTCGATTTGATGTTGCCAAACACCCTTCTGTGCCACTGGGAGGTTTTAAGTGCAAACTCAGCCAGACAATCAGTAATGCTAAGGTCCTTGTTCCACGTCTCCTCCACAAAGCCCTGGAATTGCTCATGTTCAAGCCAAGATAGTTGGAATTTGAACACATGATGGGTCCTTTTCATGACTTCTTCAATGATACTTAGGCATATAGGGTGGTGATCTGAGTGTGTTCGGGTCAGGTGTAGAATATGTGCTTGGGCGAATTGGGTTTGCCACTCCTTATTTGTCCATGCTCTATCCAGCCTCTCTTTAATACTATTGGCCTCATCTCTTGAATTTGTCCATGTGAACGCAGCTCCAGAATACCCAAGGTCAATAAGCTGACAGTGATCAACAAGCTTCCAAATTTATGAATTCCCAGATTTAGCCACTGGCCTACCCCCTGCTTATCCTCTTAAGTCAGGACCTCATTACAATCGCCAATGATACACCATGGGATCCTAATGGAGTTGCCAATTCTTCTCAAATAAGACCACAGCTAGTCACGTTCCGCTTGGTAGGTAGATGCATAAATAAATGTAAAGACACCAACCACCCCTCCTCGCCCCATAATACCCATATTAAGGAATTGTTTACTGTTGTTTATATACTTGAGCTTAATTTGGTCTTCATCCCAAAAGACCCATATAGCTCCACTAAAACCTTAAGCCTCAACTGCCCCCATATGTGAAAAATGAAAGTGAGTTAGGACAGACCTAGCTTTATGACTCTTCGTTCTAGTTTCAGCTAGGCATAAGATTGCCGGCTTATGCGTCTTTATAACGTCCTTGAGATTTCTGTGGAATTGAGGAGATGCAGCTCCTCTACAATTCCAAAAAATGCACTTCATTGGGAAGGTCTAGGGTTGTGCAGGTGACCCTGCTCATCATCCATCTCTGTGTCATCGTTTTCCTGCAGCTGCCTAGGACAGTCATCCGGGGGGTTCCTAGCAGGGGGAGGAGATTCACCAAATCCAAACCTGACATCCTTCCAGAATTGTTTTGGGGATCATCCGATGGGTGATCCTTGTAGTCTGGAAGCCCTCCAATAAACGGTGTATGCGTAGGAATCTTTTGGTTAATACGAGTGTTTGGTTCTGGTCTGTGTGTTAATGGGCTATTTAAAGTGTCCTGGTTATGAACTATTTCAGTCTGGAGCTGGATAGGTGTATAGGTTAGGTTGTTTTGGCTGTTATGGGCGGGCCGGTTTTGTATAATTGTTTGGTTTGAGTTGGCATTTTCTTGAGGGCTGATATTTTATTGGGCTTTAGAGAATTTTGTCTTGGCTTTGGGTTTAATTTGGATCCCTCCCCTTTTTTGCTTCTGCCCAAAGGTGGGTGTTTGTTCCCTACTAGCAGATGTGAACTGAGCCTGGGATTCTGTTTGTTGTACTTCCTTAAACTACCTGGCTATTTGATCTAGGTCAACTGGGGCTTGGTCCAACTCCTCCTCCTCTTCGCTTAGGATATCAAAACGGGACCCAAGCCCACTCGTTAGGTCTGGGCCCGCTTTTGTCTGAAAAGGTCTCTGTACATTAGTAGGTGTCTTGTAGCTATCATTTCTTTTTTTTTGCTGTACCTGCTGGTGCCTGCTGCCACTTTGGCAAGTGTGCTGGATCATTCGTCCTGTCCCTATCAGCAGTCTGTGTCGCGTTTCCCGTAGGCACGACTGTTTGTCGCCGGCGGCGGTTATAGGTCGGGATCAGCCAAGGACCGAAAGGTTTTTCCGGCGTTAGAGCTTGTTCCATACGTATCTTGTCTCCCTCTTCCTCTAGCTTGTCTTCCCTACCCTGGCTCTCCGGACAATCATCCTCCTTATGTCCATATCTCCCACAGTTGAAGCAAACCAGATGCAAACCCTCATATTCAATTTTTTGGAGATAATCTTTGGGACCTTTGATCTTGACCTACGGGATGAGGTTCTTGGCAAGATCAAGCTCAACACAGACCCTTGCATACTTCCCTCTGGGGCCCGTAGGGTAGTTTCATCAACTCTAATTGGATTTTCCACAGCACTGGCAACCTCCAGTAATAGCTCCTTGTTAAATTGTTCCACCGGCATTCCAGGTAGTCTGATCCACACCATTATATTTTCAATCTTGGTTTTCTTAGGGTCGAAATAGGGCTGCCATTTGGAAATGGTAAGGTAATGACCCATAACAAGCCATGGTCCATTCTCCATAACATGTAGATAGTCCTCCATCGCATAAAATCTAACTATAAAATAGTTTTCCTCCAGGTCCGTGAGTTCAAAGCCTCTCTTTAGCTGCCACAGATCAGTTAGTCTGTCCTGCAGGACTTTGTAGCTGATATTCTTCCCTAGCAGCTTAATGATTAAAGCTTTCCTCTACGGTTTCCACAGATCTAGGCAGCGGGCAGCAGTAATTTCGATTTCTGGCCATCTGTCATCCGACTCCGGTATCTCAAGCTTTTCCATGTACATCTGGTCCAGTGTTTCTGTTTCCCAGTAGTCATCCTCTTCTTCTCCCGTGTAAATAGGCCCAGATTGCTTAATGATGTCAGCGAAGCTTCTCGCCTGCCATGGGTTACTGGTTCCCTAGTATCTTGGTTCTTCGTTGGGCACCATGTTGCCCAAGGGATCTCTCTTATTTTTCTTAACACTCCTATGGAGTTGGTCTTGCTCTTCAAGTGAGGCTTCAGGATCAGGGGGACATTATCTGAGAGAGAGGGAAATCTTAGAAAGAGAAAATCTTAGAGAGAGAAATCTTGTGGTTTTAAAAAAAATCTCATGATGGATGGCTTTATAAACATCATCCGACATAAAACGCCTATTGAATAAAAAGTTCGAAGCTTCACAATGTACGCTCTAGCTCTGGTCCATTTACAATGGAAGAAGGTACTATGTGGAACATCGTCCAAATATCAAGAAAGATATTGTTCTAGAATATAGCTCAGTTGTTATTCGATTTGAAAAATTATTCCAACAAAAAGATACATGGATGAGATAAGAGAAAGGATAAATGTATATTACACAACCAGGACATGTGCCCTCCATGTTCTCAACATCTAAATTCTCAACAAATTTTTTTATCCATATTAATTCATGTTAACAATATGCATGTTATCCCTTGCAAAAGCAATTGATGCTATAAAATATTCAAGGAGAAGTTTTTGCATAACTTTCAAACTTATCAAATACACACAGCGAAAAATATAACTGCATTATATAGGACGTGTTTTTGAGAATCTAATGAAAATCAATCGTCATTATTCTCCTTCCGTCCCAAAATGATAGTCATTTATAGAAACTCTATCTTATTAAAGAAGTATCATTTAATGTATTGTCTAATCATTGAAATTAACAATCAATTTTCAATCTTACTCTGTATTTACTTGTTGTTGAACATTTAATGTGTTGTCTTCTATTATAATTAATAGGCTAATTTTGAAAGATTACATAATCTATAAAAGTTAAAATATAAAGTGGATATGTTTTGGAAACATCAAAAAAAAGAATTAGTAACTATCATTTAGGAAGTATCAAAAAAAAAAAAAAAAAACAACATACAAGGTATACCAAGCATTACTTTTGATGGTAAATGATTTGATTAGCTTCACTTTAGGTTATCATATACCGTGAAGAACACGATATTCACATGACTTCATCACCGAAATCATGGTATCTGCATGACTTGGTTATAGGATCTTAGTAATAAATATATGTAACTACAAACCAAGATCTTGATGTAGTTCTTTGCGATTTTTTGAAAGGGTGTAAATATTATATTACAGATAAATTATTAATATAATGCTGAAAATTTGGAGCAATTTCGCCCAATGAAGATGTAGTTGAACGCAATTTTCCCTAATGATAATATATAAATATTCTATGTAATTTTTTAAGGATGCAATGAAAATATTGAAATAGCAATAGTCATGTATTATATAACATATGTATTCATGTAATGTTTATCATATATCTCCAATCTCCATCACGCAATGGCTTGTAATATTTCCATGTATAAAATAATAAAATAGCAACCAGAAACTGAAAAAATGCACACACACACATATGTATGTAAGTATATGTGTGTGTATGTGTGTGCATGCACGCGAGCATGCATATATCACTACAAAAAAAAGGCTAATTACCGACCGCCTAGAACAATCGGTAAACTCTAAAAAACGGTCGGTAAACTAAATAGCGACCGTTATATGGTCGCTAAACATCGGTCGGTAAACAGTGGTTGGTAAATGAAATTTGCGACTGTTTGAAAGTGGTTGGAAAATAGTGACCGATTTAGTAACTGTACAGAGAAACGGTCGCAAATTACCGACTATTTACACCGTCGCAAATTACCGACTGTTTTGGCGGTCGCAAATTACCGACTGTTTACATGTGTGTGCACCGACACACTCACTTATATACATACATACACGCATATGTGACTACATATATACATGAATACGTAAAGACATATATAAATACATAGGTTTATCATAATATGTAACGAACCCCAGAAAAACCCTATAAAAAGGCGGCATAACAATAGTGTGTGTATGTGTACACACATATACACAAACATATATATACACACACACACACACATATATATATATACATACATACATACATACATACATACACACACACACATAGTTTATAGTTTCCGTTGCATTAATTTATTACATTAGTTTCAATGAAAATTATTTTACATTGTCCCTTAGGGGACATCCGATAAAATTGGAACGATATAGAGAAGATTAGCACGACCACTGCGTAAGAATGACACGCACAAGTCGAGAAATGGAAAATTATTTTACATTGCATTAGTTTGTATTACCTGTGTTTTTACTAATTTATATTGCACTATATTACATTAATAATTTAATTGAACTTTTACTAATTGTACCATCACATTAATTCTTGCACCAATAATTTGACTGGATCTGATAAAAATAATTTAAAATTTTGCTTATGTTAGTTTTATTGCATTAGTTTCAACGAAACTAATGTAATAATTGAAATGGGTTCTGCTAGTTTATATTACATTACTTACAGAAATGGTTCAAATGGTTTTGACATCAAAAAAATGTTTCCTTTTCAAGTTATATAAAATATTTTCTGTTCAAATTAATGTGACGAACTAGTGTACAGGAAAATACAAATTCTGATATCAAACCCAGTAAATTACTTACATAAAAAATTAATGTACTATAAATTAGAAAAACCCATTTAATATAAACCGGCGTAAGAAAATTATATTTTTTCCCATATGTAATTACAGAACTATTGTATACAAAATGTTTAACTGATTTGCTAATCTAAAAAAATACTTTTATTGATGTGCAAAATTTATTTTTAAAAAAACTAATGTAAAAAAAAACATTTGATAATTATTATTAAGGGTCGTGAACCCCTTTTACAAAATTTTAGTCTTCCTTGTGCCTTTTATAGTAAATACTAAACTATAACACCCCATTTTTAATTTTTGAAATTTTAGTGAATCTTAACCCAAACTCTATAACGCCCCAAACTTACATTAGTAGCTGCGGTGTCACTATTAGCTGTGCCAAGACACAACATACTTGGTGTGACCCACCATACTTGTTGTGTCTTGATACAGCTGAGTACTCTCAGAAAGATACAGATTCGAACCAGGACATGTTTAGCGTGTATGTTTTACTACCGTCTGATCCATTAATCGCTATACCATTGTATCTTGCCTAATTAGGTTAGAGTGTTACTGACTCAGTTTGAATTAGTCATTTTGTATAAGTTCCTGTCAATCCCTTACCAACCTAGGAGGCCGCTGAGCTTCTAATTTAGATACTCCACAAAGCTTCTTAGGACTAGAGCGGTGGAGGCCTACGGAGCCAAGGATATTGGCATTTTGCTAACAGACACAGCTGAGCAATCCAGATCTGCTTCTGTTTGTGAGGTTGAGATGATAGTTTCACTTCTACTATGTCATAATTGACTTCTTAAGTTGAAATAATAAATGGTTTTATAAACTCAAGACTTATTGGCTAATCAATTCACTTTGAGATTGAAAAAGTGCACGTACCACGAATCAATGGTAAAGCTATCTTCATCAAATGAATTGAGCAGTTTCATCGAATCTAAACTAATTAAGCTCAAACAACTTAATAGAATTGATATTCTAACTTCAATCAACTAAAATGTTTTACTATTACTTCATTCAAAATTCAAATGATAGACAACCGTCGATATATGTCCCAAAGCCATTTTGGGTTTACTTTTATTTATTTATAGTAATAGCTACCTTTAAAGATTACTCATCAACTTGACTTTCGAATATGATGGAATAAAACAAAATGACTCACCAAATTGTCTACACTTCTTATATTATGAAGTAGCAGTTGATCGACACAGCTTGACACATCATTATGGGTCATCAAGAAACAAACTCTGTATGTTTTTAACTCATGGGCATGATTGCGTACATCCGACCTCCGTACCCTGCCATAGACGGAGGCTCTAAAGCAATAGAGTAATGTTGCTGCTAGCAAGCTTTAAAGATTCCAATTGCAAGTACCACGATCAATCATTAGTTATGACATCGTCATATACTCATTATAATTCTAAGCCGTGTCTCCAGGACATAACCCAACTGGTTCCGGACAGGAGTTCTCGAAAGGTAATTCAAGGGTTCGATTCTTGTCAATGGCAAGAGAGCCCCTTTCCAACAAATGCGAGAGCTTTCTTGGCCTGCAGTGCTGGGAGGCTCCTTATGCAGACTACTGTATATATGACCAAGCTCCTGCTAGCGGGCCGTTGGATACCTGATAACGCATTAAGAACACAAATAATCAATGAAATACAATATCTACTACATATAAAAGAACACATTCCCGGTACATTACACTCCTGCGTTTACACAAGGTCTGAAGAGGGACCGGATCGCTTTACAATCTGATGTACGCAGCCTTACCCTACACTTTGTGCAAAAAGCTGTTTCCGTTGTTCGAACTCGTGACCTCAAGGTCACAAAGCATCAACCTTACCACTTGCTACAAGTTATGCTCTCTCAAAGGACGTTCCCGATACACTAGGCTACCTGCTATGAATTACGCAGTCTTACCCTACACTTTGTACAAGAGGCTGTTTCCGCATCTCGAAACCGTGACTTCAAGATCACAAAGTAGCAACATTATCAGTTTATACAATACCCGCCTTCACAACATTTGCTCCATATACGGTATACATATACCTTTCGATACCACCGTAAAAGTTTGGCAGACTACTAATGTTAGTTCTGACTGATAATTACACTGTAATTTAGAATCGAATTAGCAGACACATTAATTAGAATCGAATTATCAGTACCTTTCCAATCCGTTGTCATTTAACAAGAAAACATACAACAAAACCACAAAAACATATAGCAAAACTATAACATGCATAAAAACATTCTTTTTATATTCAACAAAACAACATAAAAACATACAACAAATAATGAAAACATACAACACATATGCCGTTTAAAAGATGTACATTCCCACAAACTGAACCAGAACTTCCAATTCGGCTTCCTGAACCAATTAGGCCGAAGAAATAGTGAAAGATAGCTCCTACACACAGCTCAGTTGGTACTCGAGTAAAGAAATTGCTCCAACAAACAAAGAAATAGTGAAGGAGAGCAACATGTAAATGCATATGCTAATTATTTGCAAAAGCGGAGAAGCTTTTTCTATGCCAAAACATCAATCAACTGTAAAAGATCACATTGCAATTACACACACGTTTTGTTCGCACTTGGTATCGTAATCAGAATCGGAATGGGTATGACAGTATATGGGTTTGGACGTAAAAATGATAGTTGTTTGGTATTGAAATAGAAATGAGTAAGATTGACATTAATGGTGTTTGGAACGTATCGGAATTCAAACGGGTATCGAAGGTGAATGACCGAAAAATTGGCGGGAAAAATTTGTCCGGACCCATTTCCTGATATTGATAAACATGAGGAGCTAGTATATCAAAAAACGATACCCATTACCAAA
>AP025072.1:3933935-3955416 GCA_036186865.1 Eustoma russellianum | reverse complement strand
ATCCCCTTCTATGATACCAGGTAAAATACCGTTTCATTCAAAAGCTTAAACAGCTGAGGAAAACAGTAGTTTAGACATTTATACACTAAGCAGTTGCAATCAACAAGCAATAAGAGGAAAATGACAAAAAGTTACCTTCATCAAAAGCAATACTACAAAGATGACTATCCATGACAAGCCATAAACCTGGAAAAGGCAACATCTCAGTAAGAGAAACTCAACCTGAGAACAATTGTGGCATACATAATAGACAGAAGGATGTAACTAACTTCAGACCCCCTTACCAGAACGCTTTGTTGTTTCCTTGTTATACTTAGGTGATATATGAGACCATACTGATATATGAAAAAGCGAATAGACAACAATATCTCAACCATGACACCAGCAATCCCAGTATTTTGAAGATGCTCGTTCTCTTTCTCCCACCAAGATTCCCAGCTCTTATCTGGGGATACGCCGATACCCCATGGTTGTGTATCCATTTGTTCCAGTCAGTCCAATCATCAACAATTTTTGCCACTCAAATCCTGATGGATTGAAGAGGAAAGGAGCAAAAAGCCAAGTTCCCACCAGAAACCAAATTGATATAGTTATCAATACATATGCTACTACACCTCTATATGCGTGGCCAAATATATGGTACACAAGAAGAAGAATCATCAATTCAATTCCCTTGACAAAATGGCTCCTTGAGTACAACCTGTAATTGTCAGCAAACTTGCATGAACACGACAAATCCACGACCTGTGCCTTTATATTGAGCGCCTCCATGAAGCAAGTTTCTTCCGAAGTAATGGGTCCTTGTACCAAGAGAAAATGTGAAAAAGACTGGCGCTAGTTGTAGTTGCATCAGAACAAAATCAGTCAACGCATTGCGGAAACCACGTTCAAGGCCTATCTCCATCATCATCGGCAGTGCCATAAGCAACCCAATTTGCACAAAAGATTGAGAAGCAAGAGCCACTTGAAGAGGCTTTTGTCTCTAATGCTGGATGACTACTCAATCCTTCTTCAAGTCCACTAAGGACAAGATAAAGACGACCATACAGGAAAACATACACAATAAGAACCGTTACCTGCAGCAAAGATAAATGAACGTTAAGGGAAAAAGGCACAAAGGCGAAAAACCATGGAAATATTAATAAAATAAGCAAAATAATATCATTGTATACCAAAGTAGTAAAATAGAACCCAACAGTCGTGAAAAAGCAAGACAGCATGCGGAAGAAATCAAATCGGTGACCCAATCTATACACATCACGACTCATTGTTTGCTCTCCTTCCCGTTGGCTATTTTTGCCTCAAATTGAGATATCTGGTTAAGACCGACATCCCTTCCCTTACCCACTTGAATGTATTCATGATGAGTTACATTTCCACCACGGAGTGTAGAATTGAATCCTGGAGAATGAGCATACATAAGAACTAACAAACTAAGTTCATATTGCATGTTTAAACTGCTTTTGGAAAGAGATATTACCTGCAAATATGTCTTCACTTAAGTTTATGGTTTTAGATGCCTTGCTGACACCGCCTCTAGTAAGGTGAAATAGTCTATCAAACACATCAGGGTGGCCATAATGAAAACGAACCCTGGTAAACGACAAAGGCAATGAGTATTTCAATAAGCACTCACAAATGAACATTTCAACTATAAGTTTTAGTAGTTAGAAATAAGTGTAATAATAGACTCTTCTTCTAATGCATGGTTGGGGGCCAGGAGACTCATGAGCTTAGCCTAGGGCAGACCAAAAGGTCCTGTGAAGACGCCTGCAGTCTCCAATCCAATCCTTGTACCTGCGGTCAGTCTTTGTGGATCTCCAAGTTCTGGTTCTTCCTCATCTGATTAAGCACTTCTTGAAAATTTGGAGCAAATTCTCCGCCCGACTGTCCATTTTTAAGAAATAACTCTTAAGGATGTGCATTTCTGGCTCAACGGTTAATGAATATAGAAGTTGATGGCGGGTTTTAGACACAATTATAGATAAGGGAGAGGAGCAGTGTTATGCTAGGTCGCAGATGTGGTCATCCAGTCATGGGAAGAGTCAAATATGGCTGGACTGATGATGGGATTAAAGGTGGACAATAGGCTGATGTGGTTGGGGATGGGAAGGATAGGTGGATGAGGTTGTGTAATTGGGGTAAAGCATTGGTGACTTCCATCTTATCCCAGACTGATATTACAGATACACATCCATTTGATGATTGATGAAGTAAATCATACAAGATCTGTTACAAACAAGATTCATAATATATTTCTAGATATAATAATGAAACGTATAAAAAGCTTACTTCAGTGGATCAGCCAGCAACCTCTGCCCAATAGTAACAAAACTTGTTTCTTGATTAGACATGAACCAAGCAAGTGATGAAACACTGAAACCAAAAAAAAAAAAAAAAAAGAGAAAAAAGGGAAAGGGTAAGGTTAGAATGAAAATATACAATAAGGAAATGCATTTTGATTCACGAACTTCCACATATTTTACTTTCCAGCAGTACAGGTCTACTTAAACCAGTAGATGTGGCTGCTCCAGTACCTGCCAGTAAATATGTGCTCCCTAAGTCCCAGTATTGTCGGCGTTCTCACACCATGCACCTTAAGAAACTCTTGTAATAAATTCCTCATTTTAAAGGCTTCTTCCATGTAGTTATCCTATAGGTTAGACAGACAAAATGAACAAATTCTGTTATGCGCAGATTTATATGAAATGAAATTATTAAATTGTAAAAAACAAAATAAAAGTTCAACTCTCACACCTGGTTCATATCTATTGTCTGCAAGCCTTCGCCCCGTGTAAAGATAATGGCATGATTTTGATTTTCGGGTTTTCCTTCACCTAAAATTGCAGGCCCCGGAAGCTTTATACGATAAATGACCTATACAAGAAGGTTTATTAAATCCAGAAGTTCTCCAGCTAAAATTGTTAAAACTGTAGAATAGGCACAAAAGAAATTATGAACTTATTCACATGTATTGGACAATGTATGTATGTTACATATGAGCATTAGCAAAAAAATGTGAATGACGTAAATGAGAATGTTAAGATGCATCTGTGGACATACAAGAAAGGATAAAATAAGAAATGAACATATAAGGAGAAAGGTTGAGATGACTCCTATATAAGAGAAGATGAAAGAGTCAATATTAGATGATATGGGCATGTGCAAAGGCATCCTGCAGATGCACATATTCGGCGTTGTGAGATAATGAATGAGGTACACGCTAAACGTGGGAGAGGGAGACCAAAGAAGACATGGAGAGACGATAAGACAGGATACGACTTATATGACAATTGAGAAGCACATGGTCAGTAATAAAGCACAATAGAGACAGTTGATTCATGTGGCGATGTCATGTAGATGGTATAACATTTAAGTGTAAACTTTAGGAATTTAGGCCAGAATCACGGTTGAAATGATATGACATTTTTGAAAGAGACATATGCTAAATAGGCATATTATGTATTAGGTACTAGGAGACATAAAAAGAGGGTAGAATTTAGGCTACGACTCAAAAAATGCAAAAAAATGATTGATCTATATAGCCTACCTCACGTAGTGGAAAAAAGGCTTGAATGTTGTTGTATTCACGTATAACTTTGTATAAGATTTGTTGTCTAACAACCCTACAATTAAGAGATCACGAGGGATATTATTTGACACAGAAATAAAATGCAATCTACTTTCGCTTTTTACCAACTAATCACATCCTATGTACTAGTATCACATATTTACAAGAACCTGCCATTATTACAATTAAGATCATTCCAAAATCTTACTTTTAACACTCCCCTTCAAGTTGGTGTATAGATGTTGATCATGTCCAACTTGCTAATGTTATCTTCAAACTACAGCTTGGAAAATCCTTCCTAAGAACATCTGCCATTTTCTGTGATGTAGGGACAAATGACGCACATCAATTCACATTCAATCTTCTCTTAAAGTGTGTCAATCTTAACTTCTAACAAAAACTCATGGGTAAGAGTTGGTTGACCTCAGGTGCTTTATTCACTAGGTAGTAGAACCTCCAACATGATATGTTTAAAATCCTATTCGAGCGTGACTCAGAGTGGAAATAAACGGCAGAAACAATCAGCACAAGTTGACAAAGCTGAAAGAATTGGACGGTGAAGCCACCTAGGCAAATTATTTGCGAGGTACCAACAAAGAATGGACAAAGGATGGACTAACATTAATAAAACCACAAAAGAGCAGCAAATGTGGAAACAAAGCCCATTGGAGCTCTGATACATTTTTAAATTCATGAGCTTCCGAAACTCAGGCATGGAATGGGATCAACCATGAGCTTTATTCACGTGTTAAAAGAGCTTCTTAAAACCCTTATAGAAGGCAGCACACTTGACATGAAAACTACAAAATACGTCAACAAACTTAAGCTGGACACTGTAACCAACCTCCACCATGTGACCTATACCATAAACGAAGATATCTAGATAACTTACTCATGCAAGCGTAAGAGTGATGTCAAAGATATGCCCAGAACTAAAACAGAATTTAATGAACTCCACCTAGATTACATCCTTTCCCCACTTTCTCCATCTCTTTCGATCAAAATGGTTACAGAAAAGCATCACACGATGGTAAGCTAGTGTTCTTTGCATTAAACAAGCAGTTGAAATGGATACTGCTGGTCATGATATATACTACCTGGTCTAGTCTTTGGTCGGCTTCCGAAGAGTCCGTTGACTTTGGTACCTTGACAAGAGCTGAGTAATACACCTTTTCAACTGCCTTGTTGGACTTATCTTTGCTGGTTTCCTCAACCTCATCGATGTATGCCACACGAAGAGAGGGATACCTGCAAATCATTCAAATTGATGCAGCCAACTAGAGGGAGACGGAGATTAATATATATGAAAATCCAGGACATACCGTGTCATAAGCCTTAGAATGTCTGCCGCCCGAGGATCACCAGATCGCTTTTGAATGCCATAAATTTGGCAAGAAACCACATAAGTAAACTTCATGTCAGCGATTGCTCGACATTGAGCAGGAAGTGACCGCTCATTCCTTTTCCTCCTCAGTAGTTGATTCAACGGCCTTATACCCTTTCAATAACTCTGGAAGATAATAACAGCTTTACATGATGAATAATACAGTAGTTTGCAACCAGATATAAGCATGATACATACATAAGTACCTTCATCTTGAGCCATATCAAGGAACGCCTGAAGCTCCAAAGCTTGGCGATAGTACATCATGCCCCGTACTTGGTTAAGAGAAATTGAAAATGTCAGTGGGTAAGAAAAGATTGAGGTAGTATACAGAAACACAACAATCGCCTCTGGAAATTATATGGATTACGAAGGCATAAACTCCTAAAAGCTATCTTTCAATAATCTTATACCTGTTTTGGTTAATGTCTGGCCTCTATAAGATGCCCACAAACGAAGATCTTCTTCCAGCTTTACGTTTCCCTTAAGATCTTCTTCACTGCTGCAATGAACACGTTCGAGGAAATTTTGCCATTCATCTGAAAGATTTTTATTTGAAGTTACACCAGAAGTCATAGAAAAGATGAACTATTTCGATACAGGAAAGGGAATTATCAAAGAACTGAGTGGCTAATCACCTGGAAAAATTTCTGCAAATAGAAAAGTATGGAAACGCCATCTTCATTCGGTTTCTCAAGTGAATCTATGGAGAAAAGGACCGTCTCATCGAAGTAAGGAGTCAAGGTACTGAAAAGCAATAAGCCCAGTAAGATGTTGCAGAAACTAAACACCAACAGTCCCCTTGCCAACATTTTCACTGGTAAACTTCCATTGCTAAAATGGCTATTACTATGCTCCAAAAACTACAAAGGCTCTGGTATCTAAACCTCATTTTGTCCAGAAATATACATGCCATATGAAAAATATATGTTCTCTTCAAGAAGACCAACGTCAAAAACTTGTGTTTTTAACTTTATCAGTATAGCTTAAGATGAGAAGAGAAAGTATACACCAACATAAAAGACCAGCAAAAAGAACTTGCTTAGTAGCTCGCCATATAATACCCCTGCTGAAGCATATGATGAGCCTCTCTAAGGATTGCAGATTTTACAAGATCTTAAAGAATATCGAAGCATTGAGGTTGTAAATTATTAAGATTTGATGCTTTAGGAAGGTGTGTTCGTGCCCATGAAAAATGAAAGGGCTGGGAAATTAACTGCCACAACCACTTTATGTGTATAATCCTGCACGCTTAAATAATCATGCTAATGACACATACAGTCAAACAAGAAGAAAAGGAAGAGTATGTGAGCATGGAGGGGGGAAAGCCCTAGCTTTATCATTTTGAAATGTTTTTTTCCTCCTGGATCCGAACAAATCAACATGGAAAACAACAAAACTATAATGCCGCCCAATTAGGTGCAAGAGCTTTATCAGAAGAAAACTTACGAAAAGGAAAGCATGTTCCTAACTTTTGGAGCATGAGGCATATCCATAAACAACGAATTTGAGAAGAACGATATGCGTCTTCGAGCTTCTAAATTTGATGGCACATCCATGGCTGACTCCTTAACTGTAAGTAGCAAATCTAACCTTTGTATCTGAAGACAATCAAATTTTCACAGCAGAAACGAGATAACTTAGCATTACTGTTTCTAGGCTGAAATAGGAGCTTTGGTGCCACCAATAAAATCAGTAACAATATGATGACAAGTAATGAACTTGAGTCTAGGGACAATCACTTTTACACCTCCTATCTTTTTGACAAAGAACCCATAGATCTTCTCTAGTTTAAAATCCAACTTTCATACCTTCTAGGGCATTGGACTAAAATGGAAACCAGATTCTCCGCCAAAGTTAACGGAGCCTCTCTTATTTTTTTCCCATCTTTTGGCTCCTGCGGTTTGATGAATGGTCCTCAACACCCAGTCTAGTTTAAATTTTTGATCATTACATCCATGTGGTTTTGGACTAAAAATATAATTTTCCTTAACTTCGGTAGAAAATCTGATTTTTATTTTAGTCCAAAGACACGGGGTCAAAAGGTCAAAAGGTCAAATTTTAAATTACAGAGCGTTTAGGAGTCATTCGCCCAAACAAAAGGTAAAAATGTAATTTTCCCAAAATACAATCTTATGCAAGGTTGAGGTTTCTTATAAAGCATCTTAAACTTGTAGTAGACAAACCCTTCCTCAGTCATCAAAGATGAAGGGAGGCATGCATACATTCAGCTACTTCTTTTTGTTTGCCTTAGGATTAAAGGGCATAGACTCCAGACTGAGGAATGCATGCAGAAATTCAGTCACGTCCTTTTCATTCCCTATGGTCCTACAGGAGAGCGGCACACTGGTAAAATTATCGCCGTGTGACCATGTGAGTCATGGGTCCACGTAGCAAAAAAAAAGCACCTGTTGGAATATAAGGAAGATTGTGTCGAATAGGCGTACAGGTGACCTGCCCTTTTGCAGGTATTTTGATTCATCATGTTACCACCTCCATTTTTTTTCCCTTTAGGCTTACGTACCATTATTCAGGAGTTCGGGCTGAACCCATCTCTCTTTTTCCTTTATTAATATAGTGGATAAAGAATTTCTTTTCTTATTTTTTTTCCTTTGAATCAGCAAACTTGGCGCTCTTACATAGAATGAATCATATTAATGGTCATATTCGACAATCAGCACGACCAATTAGACTACATCATGCATGTAAAGTAGTATATATCCCCGTAATTCCACCTATTACATTAAATGGTCTCCCAAAAAATAGCCATACTCACAATTGTACAAGAAACAAACAAAAGCACTAACCTTCTCTTTCCATGCTGCGGTTTCTTCAGTTACCGGGAACCTAAGTGCACCAAAAAACTGGTACTGTTGATCAAGAGGCATCATGCCCCCGTGCATTGCATATGAACCGCCATGACTAGAATCTAGCAAGCTACAAAGTCACTTGTTAGCAAAGACAACAAAGTATGACTGCCAAGTCCTGTGCATAAGCAGATGACCTCCAAATGATTTAGAGGTACCTTGGAACAGTGTCTTCCATTATGTCTCTAGTCACCACCTCTAGCATGTTGAGCAGCACAATCACAACTTGATCCTTATCCTCCGGTTTATTGTCTTTCTGCATGGTTTATAAACCACTTACAGACTGTAAATTCAATCCACTACTAAATAAATTCTAACGCTTGGGATTCAAATTGGGCCTAGCGGTAAAGGCCATTGCGTGTGGTAAAAATTTTAAACAAATAAATAAATAAATTATAATGCTTGAAATAAGTTTAAGTACACATACCAAATACTTAATAAGTTGAACAAATTGGTCATAAAGGTTCGGCAGGGCTTTCATCTCAAATTCCACTATCAGATCACCTCTCTCTATGTGTTCCTCAACTTTGGCGAAAATTTCATTCAGGATCCTAACAAGTAAAACATGACACGCATATGAATATGTGAAAAAGGAATAAAATATTTCCACATATGTGAAAAAAGGAATATAATACTTCCATCCATTGAACACGTATTCCAGATGTCAAACTTACAGTTTCTCGCGTTCCCCCAAAACCAAAAAGAAAATTATTTTTTAAATGATTGATAGCACTCGCGTATAGCACAGCGCATGTAGACATCTGCATTCAGTCTCTTGTTCAGCTCACGATCTCTTCTATTGCTATCTTTAGCCATATCCAATGCAATGGGCAGCTACAGTAGATGGATTCAGTAAATATAATATATTCTTAAAAAGGCTCAATTCAAAAAGAATTACGCACAAAGACGTGCACACTGCTCGAACCTTGCTAGCTAAAAGAAATGGAGGCCATTGAATAAGGTCTAAATCACGGTCGGCCCAGTAAGGTACAAGCATTAGGTTCTTTTCCCTGTCAAAAAACTCTTGCATACTTGATTCTGATTACCAAGGATTGAATGTATTTCTAAAAACTCAGAAGTACCACCTACCTATCATTGATTATGTCCTCCTCTCTGAAGCTCTCAATGATTTTGTTCCACATCTGAGCAAATCGTGCTGCCTCTTTCTCCTTGTTAGATGGTACCTGAAGGTTAAACTATCATATAAAAAGTAGCTACTTCAACATGCCAATAGATACAACAACAACAACAACAAAAATATCACCTCGTCAAATTTACGGGAAAATAGAGCTTCCAATCCTTTTTTAGGCTTACTACTCCTCTCCACTGGAATCAAGCATTCATTGAATGCACCTGGCAGTGATTGAAATCGAGATCGAAGCATTGACAATGTTCGAATCTGAAAATAAATGAAATTTCTCAGTACCCCATTCTTGCAAAACTTAAAAGTAAATAATCAGTTTCACAGGAAGTAACAAGATCTTCCAAGAGTCAAGAATGATCAGTAGTCCAGCCAAATAAAGTCCCTATTTCTTCCAACCAAAAGAGAATTTTGCAGCTAGCTACTTGTTGCATGTACATAACAAATTTAAGAAATAATATAATTACTTCATGAATTTTGACTATTTCTATTAGCTTTCATCCTGACGTAATTGTTCAAGGAAAAATTGTTTCGATTGTACAAAGCAGAAGAGCCTTGACATTAAGAAGATAAAAAAAGCATGGACAAGGCTGGTTTGTGCTCAAAACCAGATAGGAAAACTACATTTATCGTAACATAAAAAGGAACCATTAGTCAACAAACCTCTCCAAGGCGGCGGAATGCTCCGTATATTCCTCCAACTATTGTTGAAAAAATTGCATACCAGATTTGTGTATCCATGAAATAGACCTACACAACATAATATATTGGGAGAAGAAAAAAAAAGAAAAAAGAACTCTAGCTAATGAAAAGTTATATATTAACAGAAATTTCAACTATAATAAGCTACACACAAGAATAACAGGTGACCAGAGCGCAACGACAACTCCAATGTTGCTCTTAGCTGCATACAAGCAAAGACTGAATTAGGAGAAAAACATATCATTGACAATAATATGCATATATCTAAATTTTACTCGACATCTCACCATGGGGAAAGAACTCATGCCACTGGTAAGTGGATATGTGAACCTTCATTATTTCCTTTGTTGGGCCGACAAGAGGTTTTATCTGAAATATAAAAAAGCAAGTGAAATGTTTATTTTTGATGCAAAATTTTTTTGTACGGATCTTTTGGTTGCAAACAAAATATAAATGAATAGAGCAATTAAAAATATGGATGTGCTTTGTTCCACCCCCTTTCTCTATTTCACTCTGCAACTCCAATTTTTTGAGGTTCTTTCTCTTTTTTCCCTTTTCTGGGAGCGTGTGTGTGGGGTCTTGTTGGTGGGGGGGGGGGGAGAAGAGAAAAGAGAGGGTGTTCATTCTGAGTTTCTTTCTCCTGACTTTACTGCTTTTGATTATGGTGTGTGGGATGCCGGGTTGGAGTTTATGGATTTCCTACCTTCTTATTTTTGCCTTTCTAGGGGGTACTTACCTAATAGATAAATGCCGTCTAAGCCAACTTTTTTGAATTATCAGGTCCAGACCAAGGTCAAGAGATGGATCTGTCCAGTGAAAAGAAGTGACAACCAATGATTTGGAATAAGCTTACATTCCAATAGAATACTGTCCAAGTGCTAAGCCATTCCCTTTAAGTAACACATTGCATTGTTCGAGTATAGGAAGTTCAAGTGGGTGATTGCCATTAAACCTTCTTGGGAAGTCAAACATAGTATTTATATGCAAGGATTCTCAAGTCCTAAGTTACATACTAAGACACAAACCATAGCATGGATGACTAGTTTCGGTTTAAGTTCTAGAATCCCAAATGTCTCACATGTTAAGCAGTAGGTGGTAGATGCAATCACTGTTTTTTTTTTCAGCCCGAAACATTTATCCTTCTTAAATTTTAAGCTATGCACATAAGGAAATAGACAAAAGTGAGGTCTTATTTCCTTCAAGGATAGTAGTAGTTAAAGCAGGGAACAGAATGGCTCTGAAGTTGGTCTCAAGCTATTGATATTTTCCATTCCTAGAACCTCAATTTTGATTAGGTGAGAGCACTAGCACTCGGGAAAGATCTATATGAACTATTGACCAAGGAAACCATAAATGGACCTGTAAGACGATGCAATTAAGTTCTTTCTTCTTCTTTTTTTTTTTTGGGGGGGGGGGGGGGGCGGTGTTGCGCTGGCGTAGGAAATGAAGAGAACCCATTTTCAATGTTTAAGCATGAATAAGACTAACTTTTTGTAATTTTCATGAATTCAAGACGTTAAAAATAGAACCACTTTGTCACACATTTTTGTGCAACCACTAAGAAGAAGCCTTTCCTTAATTAGCAATAACAAAGCATCACCTCAATGTAAAAACTGAATGCCAGCTTGGCCGCAAGGAGGAGGACCCAAAACAGTGTGTATCTGGAAATGATAAAGATGATATTAAGTGAGCGTATGACAACCAAGTTAACCTAACACTTCTGCAGAGTCCTTACTTGACAAGAGAAAATGTGCTCTCTTGCATTCCTCTGCCAACATAGAGTCTAGGCTGCAGGAGTAAGTCAAGAAATGATAGCATTAGAAGAGAACTAAACAACAAACTGAATTAGGCTTCCAAGTCCACAAAGAGACTCAAAATTCGAAACCAATAGTCTTCCTTACCTGAGACCACCACATCATAAGCCTAGCAATTTTGTAGTCTGACCTTTCAAGGAAGCGACGGATAAATGGAAAAATGAATAACAACGCTGAAAGCATATTTGGAGACAAGTATATCAAAACTGCAACTATATAAAGGGACGGCGAGCCTGGGCTGTTTCCAAATATGTTCTTAATAGACTGGGCAAAGCCTGGAGGGTTCTTCCAACTATATGCATAAGTGATTGGCAAAACAACCACCCAGACAACTGCTGAGACCACCTTCAAGAAATATCGTAACTTTACATGCAATGTCATACTCCCCCATGCTTTGAAGGTCATAATTACATCCAGAACAGCTGAGAACATGAGAAAAACACACCTTCAGACACAAATATTTTTAAAATAAAAAATCATAAAAGGACATACATAATAGCCTGCCTTAGCCTAGACAAAGAAGATATTTCAAAATGTTCCTGATGTAAGGCTTGTGAAAACTTCATACCATCAACCACGAAAAATTGGTTTCACCATATTGAAACCCTTATCGTTTCTCCTTCCAATAATACGTTTCCTACACTACCGACCTGAATAGTGATCATTCAATGCATAGCCAAAGAAGACTCCACCAACTACCAGCAATGCAGATCCTATTTGCATGTCTCCAAATAACATGCTAGTGGCTATTTACTTGTCACAATTAAATGGACAGATGAGCAGTATAGATATATTGTTGCATGCCTTCAGATGAGGACAAGAGAACATACTAGTGTCTGTTTACTTGTCAGAATGAAATGGAAAGAACAGCTTCACTTGCATAACTTACCAAAAGAAAGAAGGGAAAAAATAACATAACTAATAAATTCTTTTCTTGCATGAACCTGCTGCAAATGCTGTTCAGAATCTCAGTCTATCGGCTATTCAAAACAGTCTGTCTGTGTACTCAAAATCTCAATTTATCAGGTTATTTTCAATTTATCAGGTTATGCTCCATAAGAACTTCATACTAAGATGTGTGTGCAAATCTGGAGAACATAACCAAGAATCCCAATTGGTTGCGTAACTTAAGTGTACATTTGAAGAGCATATCCTGTTTGTTTTTCTGATGATGTCACTGCTGCTAGTGGGTCTAATAGATTGCATCTTAGACAGATTTTCTTTCTAATCTGAAATATGCCAAGCTCGTACTGAATTAAATAGTCTAAGCTTTTACATGAGATGGCAATCTAACATGGTTATCAAAGCTCATTGCTTCAGATCCTGCCGCCCCTACTTTCTGAATATTTAACACTACCATTACTATCTAATAGCACTGCTGTTGTTGTTGGACACCTGTGGTAAGTCCACAGGTCAGGGGGGCGTGCTAAGTTTGTAAATCACCAACTTAGACAAAGAGTAATTTGGCATAAAAAGATTGATAAAGACTAAATGTGCTTCCTCGGCTTTCACCAAGACAGCAACTACGCTCTACATTGAGCTAAATAAAGCCATCAATAGGCCAACATACACAAGCAGTGTTGCTGAGTATAGATTAGTAAATAAGTTAAAAATCCTTTTCCAAGTTGAACTATGATAAAAACAAACTTCTACCTTGAGCAAGCTTCAGTACTGCTGCTGTGATGAAAATGCTCAAGACCTTCTTCAATACACTGCCTTCAAATATCGAGCCCAGGTCACCAGATTTGTTCCATGCAATGATTATCATCGCCTTAAAACCATAAAATGCAAATATTACTCCAGAGGCATGAAAGAAAATATCGATATCAAAGATAACCCTAATTACCATCCAGAAATAGTAACGTTACTCAACTAACCAGATTGTTCGAAATTCTCAAGAGTATTACCAACATAACTTCTGAATGTATGATAAACATTATCTAAATAATAAATAAATAAATAAATAATAAACCTCGACAAAAAAAAATACTTCTGAAGGACTATATGAATTGGAAACTACCTCAATTTCACAGTCTGAATTTTTACACGTCATCAAAATCCAACTAAAAGAAAAATTCAGCTTTTTGTATATTTCTGTTTGCATCGATCCGTCTAATCTCTTTTCTTTCTTATTTTGGTTTTGCGATTCGAGCCTACAACACGACTGGCCTTCTTTTCTTTCGCAAATATCCATTAACATTCTGAATAAAAACTCGCACACATGTTTCTCGTTTGAAATGACAAAGAGGGGCGGCGGGTTGGAAGCAATAGTAGATGGCAGAAAGAAATACCAGCAGAGATATAATAGACCTTCAAAACTTCAATGAGGTACAGGCTAAGTGTAAAGTTTGGTGGAGTAGGTGATTTCAGAGACAGAAAATTAAATTGAACAAAGATGATAACAAATGTACCTGCAACGCCAAAATGAAGAAGCTCCACATCCTATCAAAACTCCTAAATATGTGCCAAAATGAGCGTATCTCTACAAAATTAGTCTTTCCCATCCACCGGTCCTTTTTGAGTGGCTCAATAACCTGTATTTATTTTAAAGTCTGTTCAAATATTAAGAAGAAGGTAGCTATCTCCCAACTGAAAATTTAACAGAAGCCTGAAAATGTTCCATCGAATCTTTCAACAAGAGCATTCAGTGGTAAAAGACTTGAAGAACAATCCAACAGAAATACGAAGAAACAACGTTGATATAAGGTAAAAGAAAAATTGTCAAATAGCAAATTTTTTTTTTTTGAAGAATAGCTACGGAAGCAGAAACAAACTGAAACAAGGTAAAATAAAAATAAAAAATAAACCTTGTCAAATAGCATTTTTAGAATACTTCTTTTGTGTTTACAAGGTTACTAGACGAACCTTGTTTCAGTCCTCACACAACAAAGGATAGGCAGCCCTGTCCAAAGATAACTGTTAAGAACATATGGGTAGTAACTACTAACTTGTGCTCTTCTTTTCCATCCTTAGGTGGCTTTAGGGGGAGGGGAAGGTGCCCCCCTACAAGGGTGTTACTCAAAGAGGGGGGGGGGGAATGTTAACATTGTTGCTGCAGAGAGCAGAAAAGTAACCCATAAACTTGAATTCTTGCTTTCGGCAGCTCCTAGGATTTCCGCTTAGCTGTTTTTGCCTTACTATTGCCTTTCAAGCGATAGACTTTTTTTTTTTTTAATAGTCAAGAGATAGACTTTAAATAGTAATAGCAATAATAATAAACTAGTCTGAAGTATAGAAGTCTATCACCAATCTTAGTAGTTACTGGAAGGCAAGTTCTCCACCTCCCCTGGCCCTTCAAACGAAGAAGCTTCGGACATATTTGAAAGAAATTAGTTTTTAAGAATTACAGCAATAAATCTCTCTCTCAAATCTGCCCCCATCTCCGCTGCAGGTACAGAACAAAAAAAAAAAAAAAAAAAAAAACCTTACTAGAAGAAAAGAAAACCAAAAATATCCCTCTATGGTTTCAGAAGGGCGGCAATACTCTCTACTCAATAGTTTGTTTAACAAATAAGATCAGCGGAAGAGACAGGGGGGATCTACAATTATCTGCCAGATAATGCATCACAAATAGCATCTGCGAGCTATAAAAGTTCACTTCCATTGCCAATATTTCAAGGGCTCTTAGATTTTACAATAGCACAACACAAAATTCACAAACATACATTTAAAACGTTGTAATAGGTTATTCAGTTCAGAAGATTACAATGACCAATCACCCTTCTTGCTCCGGGAACAAAGAATACTGAATGAGAGAATGAACAGAAAGTCCATGAACGCAAAAGAGAAGAAGCCATATAGCCTTGACACTCTATGCAGGGCAGGACAAAAAAAATTATTATATACATATATGAAACCTCATTCCCCTTAAGCCTCTGACCGGAGCAGAAAAAGTCAGCATCAGCACGCATTGGCCATCCTAGCCTGAAACAATCGACTGACCTGCAAGTTATGAAAGACCAGATTTACTTCATTTGCTGCGACGTTGGAATACACACATGAGTTACATTTAAGAAAAATAAAAACTTACCAGAAATATTCATTCAGATCATCATAATTTCTCCATTCAGAATGCTTCGCCTTTCCTTTTCTGCCTTGCTGCTTCCTGCAGAGATAAAATAGTCAGATACCAAAAAAAAAAAAAGGCCAAAGACACAAGTATAAATTCCCAAAAAGTCAGCCAGGTGAAGAACCTCTGCTATAACATCATAAATTGGAGTCACCACTTTCTTCAAGAAAGCTTCATTTTCACCGCCATAAGCAGGTTTAATTGTCTCGCCTGTCATGGGACTTACGCTACCAGCAAGCAACCCATACAACTCAAATGCCATCTGAAGGAAACATGGAAAATTCCTTATTTGATAACCAAAGAAATGTGAACAGCCAGATATTCGACATCATGAATCAGCCTCCAAATACAATTGAACCTGTGTAATTATATCTCCAGTTTGTCATGAACATAGAACCTTTGCTGCTTACAAATTGCAAAACCTAATAATTACACCTTCTCACAGTTTCAGCTTTCTTTAACTTGACACATTATTATTCTATTATCTATCAAGCGACAATGACAAGAGGGGATCTGAAAACCTGTTGTAGCACACTATTGATGTTCTATGTTCTTATCTGAGTTGTATTTAAGTAATCTAGAACGTAGACAACACGACCAACCAAGAATGTAAATGCACAAATTATCAAGATGTTTTAGAATGAACTAGAATACCAAGGGGAATCACGATAAAAACATAAGATGTTAAAAGCTGGATCAAGTACACAAAATCATACGTGATGATAGATATAGCACAGGCATTCTGGCATAAATCTCAAGTTTGCAGCTTCCCCCCAAATAAGAAGATATAAGCCCATATATAACAATTTCCGCTGCTGCACTTCCTGCTGGATGGTTGGCAACCTGCAAGAAAAACATGAATGTGTACGGTACAGAGAAATTACACAAGGGGGGAAGACGCAAAGATGCACCGTAAATATTTTTCTTAATTCCAAAAGAAAAATGAAAAGAAATAACCCAAAAGTAGAAACTTAGAGAGAAACTGCTTAATTGGAAAAGCACCGAAGTGTTACAAAGCAGCAAGAACAGGAAAGCAGCAGAAAATATGAAGTTTAGATTTTGACTAATTCACCCACCAAAGGCTACTCTTCCGACCAAGATACTTGCACCATTTTTGTAGGTTTTGAATAGTTTTTTCATTACTTCTGTGAGCGCTTGATCATCCAACTGCAAAATACAGAGTTATAAGATGCAACACTAAGCGATAGTAACTAACTTTAGTATTAACGAAATAGAATCATCATTACAGAGTTGGAAGAGTAATACTTTGGGTTGCTGATCTGACTTGGCAAATTGCCTAATATGCACATTTGCCAATAACAATATTAAGTGTTCCCGTTGGTTTGCCACATTGTCCTTCTGTAAATCGATCAAAATTCAAGCAGATAGATACAAAAACAACCACTGGAGAGCTTTTGCTCAAGTCACTCAAAGATAAAGAATTATTGGCACGATAAACTACCTGGAAACCAAACATAGCTTGAAGCCAATCTAAAATGTCCTCATCTATTTTGTTCTTGTGACCCTTTGGCCAGGGTAACCCCCGAATACCACGTAGTGCAGAAACAGAAGCTTGAATCTGTGAAGAAAGAAATAATAATAATAATATTATTACTATTAATAATTATTGCACATTGTTCAAGTTAAACTACAAGAAAGGAACTACAATTTACCTCTGGATATCTCATTATTGCTTGATTTGAACTATCGGGATCAAGAGGAAGTATATTAAATGGCACATAAATAGCAGTCTTTTCTGCAACCTTTGTGTGAGCTTCTAAAATCTGTATCACAGAAGCAACAAGATCGAAGAGGAGAAATTAAGAACAGACAAGCTTAACACTTTAAAGGCAAAATTTGCATCCATTTCAATTAACATCTTTGCACAGATGATACATTAATGAATGAAATAATTCATCAGACAAATTGATAATCTTTTTCACAACTGATGGAACACATACAAAGGCCATATGAAAACCAAGCAAGTCACCTCATCAGCCACTTCAACAGATTCTGTCAAATTAACAGCCCTCAAAACCTCAAACAGTACAGCAGCTGTTTGGTATGCTTTCGTGAGCCGGGCACTGATTGATGAAAGAAGATTTAGGATATGATTGACCATACCGGAGGTCCAGGTTTACCTCATACATTAGTAAACTAGAATATAAAGGATTTACCGATCAGCTTTATCAGCAGCACTCTGCAATGCTTGAATATACTTCCGGTAGTAATGCTGATAAAAACTCTGCATTTCTCGAGCATCACTCTTAGTCCTACCAGCTAATGTAGTGTCTTTTTCCTAGACACGGAAAGATTGGGGTAGTGTTTGGTTCAGGCAACTATAATAGACAATAGCAGAACAGAAATGATGGGTCTTTTATATGCACGTGTATGTAAAATTCTATTTAGAATTACAAAGTAAAGAGAAGACTTTTTTTGTCATGTATATAAAACATTAAGGATGAAAAGGTCACAGAAAACAGAAAGATAAACAATATGCTCAACAGGGTGATGGTGCACACCCTTTCCAAACGTTGTAGAAGGGCAGTTTTAAACTGACGAACCCCACGACCACTTGATGTTGGATCCAATCGATGAGCTTTCTCGAAGGCGTAAAACCGGCCTGATACCAAATGTCCATTATATACTGGCAGTAAGTTACACAGAAACAAATGAAGAGAGATAACTCTTCACCCCCTCCCACAAAAAAATGAAAAGGAAAAGCGAAAACTATGCAGGGGCAAACGACCTATCTTTCACATGACATTCAGTACGTTGCATAGCCAATTTTAAATCTCGGTGAAACACAAAGGCCTTCCAATTTTAAAGCTCTGTGGAACACAGAAGCCTCATGCAGTGTTCTTCATGTCACTTAGAGAAGTATCAATTGGATACAAAAATAAATAAAAATTGAAGAAAAAATATCAAGATATTTTGACCAAATTTCTCTAGATTAATTTTAGCGTAAGAGGGATGAACTGCAGTCCAAGGTCCATTCTACACAAACAAAGAAAAAAAATTCAAAGGTTTAACGCTTAACCCATTTAGTTTACTATAATACAAGTAAATAATAGCAAAATGTCACCAAAAATTTAAGGAAAGCCACAAAAAAAAAAAAGGATTTTCTCAGACAAGGAAACAGTAATGAAAGTATGCAATCAAACACCATTCTGTACATCATGCAGGATACAAAGAAACAAAGAGCGGAAAGACTCACAGAGGTAAGCAACCCTTGGGTTAATCGGCTCAACTTCATTGGCAACACGAAGAATGGGGGCGATCTCAACCAGTGATGATGGCACCACTTCACTATCCATCATTGGGTCCGTTAAACTACCAGCAGTTTGTGTCCGCAAAAGCCGCCTCTGAGGCTGAGATCTGATGCCCTTCTTTGGTATGCCATCTTTTTTGGCTGTTCGTCACAGTACTATAACAGGACGCAAAATTTCTACCTAAAACCAAATAACAGAAAAATACATAGATATTTAGAATAATAACAACAAACAAGGACACTCCCTTCCGCAACCAGGGGCAATAGAACAGTATCACCAGAACAAGAATTCAGGTAAGTGCATCAAGTTCATTACTGAGCTTATCCTCTTCCTTTCTAGAAGAAAAATCATAGGAGTTTAGCCCCCCCCCCCCCCACACACACACACACACACACACACATACACAACAAAAATGCAAATGAGATAACTCTGCTTTCCTCACAAATACTCAGAAGCACACAGATTAGCATAATCCCTTCAATTCCTTCCATAATTCCAGTAAACAGAATGAAAAATCAAATTCCTTGAAACTTTTACCTCACCTCAATCACAAGAACCCATTCAAAAAAAGAGACAGCGCCGAGATCACGCAACCTTTCTCAGAATTGCCTAATAATCAAACCCCACTTTCTTTATCACTCAAAACAGTTCCTCTCCACTGGAATCAACCTCCACTTGAATCAAACTCAAGCAGCTCACTCAGTCTCTCCAACTTGTTTGCTTACTGAGTAATAAAAACAGAGCATCAGCATACCAAATGAAACCAAAGCAACCAAAACTTTGATGTATACAGAATCATCATCTACTTTTGCTATCAACCTTAACCAAAAGCAGCAAAATAACACTAAAAATAACCAAAAAATTACTGAAATTCAGCTATGCAAGACCAAAGCAAAGCAGATAGAGTAAAACAAGAAAGGAAAATGGAAAGAATTACCGAGGAAATGAATTCAAAATCCGGGAAAAGTGATGGGGAAACACAGAGCAAGAAGCAGCTTCGAAGAATCATTGATAAAAAGCGTGCAATTAAAAGATAAAGACTAAAGAAAGTAGTAGTAACAAGTTTACTAGCAGGGTCGGTTTGATATTGTTTTATCTTTGTATTTTGGCGTCACTTTAATGACACGACTTAGGGAAACAGTATCCCTCTTTAGGTCACAAATTGTAAAAACATCTTTTTCATAAATTATAGATTATCATGAAACGATTCGATCCCTTTTTTTTTTAAATGCAAAGAGTGTTTTACTTGGGAAGAAAAGGGGAGTGGTAGGAGGTGGGAGATGAGATCCCCTCACCTTAAAAATCCTCACCATATTCTTTATCGCGCGACACGTGACAGCAGGAAGAAGTGATGAGGCTAGATACGGGTGACCTCATCTAATTTTACCACTCATCCCTACTAGTACATGTCGCACAGTAAGAAGTGCGGTGAAGCTTTTGCGGCGAGGGGATCCTATCCCGGAGGGGAGGAGGGTCTGTGGGTAGGGCTGTAAATGAACCAAGATGTTCGGTTGTTCGGCTCGAGCTCTAGCTCGGTTCGGATAAAAGGTTAATGAACAGAGCTTTAACACATTTTTTCTGTTCAAACTCGGTAAGTGGCACCGTTCGTTTAAGGTGTTTGGCTCGTTAATGTTGTTCGTGACTTAAACGAACCAAGCTTGAACAATTAAATATGTTCGTTTAAATAAACAAACAAGTTCGGCTTGTTCGTTAAGTTAAATGAACCGAGGTTGAATAATGCAATGTTCGGCTCGTTTGGCTCGTTTACAACCCTATATGGGTGAGGACTGAGGATTGGGGGCAAAAGACTTACGTGGAAATTAATTATTTAGGGTGACGAAGAAAAGAAAGCTGCCTAACTGACATGAAACCAAGGAAGCTACGCGGGCAGCAAATATGAAGCCCGGATCTCCTCACCCCCAAAAATGGGGGATAACAAATGACTCCCTACCACGTGGCAGGGGAGGGGTGGTGAAGTTGGGTGCAGGTGACTCTTACCCAGCCTCACCACCCCCTCCCCTGCCACGTGGCGGGCGGTCATATGGGGGGTGACATAGGGGACGGTGAGAGGATCCCACTCCGCAAATATGGTGCAATGAAATGACATAAATGTCCATATACTCTTTTCTCTTCTTTTCTTTTCTTTTCGGGCCTTATGCTTGGTGGTGTTTTGAAAGACGATTATAATTATGATATGAATTTTGATTTCTAATGATTTTTGTATTGCTTTTGTTGGAGATCTTTATTCAAAATCATAGCATTATTACCATAGATCGTATAAATGTTTAATATATTTATTACGTTAATTATTATTCTAACGTGTTTTTTAAAATTGGGTACCAGTTTTAAAATTTTGATTTGGTTTAGTGTGGTTAATGAGGTGTTATCTCAGTATTTAAGGTTGATGCGCAAAACGAAACGTTTTGGTTTAATCCATGCTATGAAACAAAATTATCTACGTCACATAACTTTAAAAATAAATGTTTAATGTAAGGCTATTATAGCTGCGTTTTAAATGACTATCCTCTTTTCACAATCCACAAGAGTGTAAGAATCACGAAAGAGCAAAGATAAAAGGACGGTGTGTAAGAATCACGAAAGAGCAAAGATAAAAGTACGTTTTCGATATATTACGCTTCTGTGTTTATACACGGTCTGAAG
>AP025072.1:3930308-3932808 GCA_036186865.1 Eustoma russellianum | reverse complement strand
TTAATTAGAATAAAGCCTCACTTATGGCGGAGCTATTTTATAGAGTCTTTAATATGTGTTTATAGTACTAATTATCGTTTTTGAGTGTTCTCTAAGGTGATAAGGCTAAATAAGGAAAGTGGCTTGGAGAGTCCCTATTTTCCAGGAAGGCAGCCAGACACCAGTCGGTATTTTGGACGCCTAGGTCGGAGTACTGATCCAAACGGGTTCAAACCACTTGGAAGTTTCAGATAACTCAATTTGTGACGATTTTCATGTTTTACACTTTGTCTAATTCGGGCTACAAGGTGGACCGAAACCAGGTGCAAGTTGGGAGTCCAGAATGGAAACTGAAGATCACTGGATGGATACCTAAACTTTGGAGGCCTGTATCTCTGTCAAGAAGAGTCCAAATGAGGTGATTCAAAAGTCCAAATTCAAGAGAATTTCATGAACTACAACTTTGCTGAAGAGTGCAAACCCTAAATCGGCGTGTAGAAGCGGGTAGAAGCCAATAACCGACAGGTGTAATTCCAGTGCGAGATTTTAGGGATTTGAATTATGTAATCTAAATGTTAGTGATGAATTGTGTTTTGTTGAGCATGATAGTTCAGATACCTCTGGTTTGGAAGTACTAAGGAGCGTACAAGGTATGTTGTTTTTCCTCATGTTTTACATACTTTCTCTTTCATGCATGATAAATATTATGTGAAGAGTTTTCTACCTATCTTGTTGATGCATCCTAAACACATTAGAAAGAGGTGTTTATTGCTAAATGTTCATGTAGATATATGTTATAATGTGTTGTTGTCTACATGCTTCTTCCTTCAGTTAATTGTTCATCCTAAGCATGTTAAACTCAAATTACGCATATTTATTATACTTTATTCTCTTAGGTTTGTGTCATGTATATATTGTGAGTTTTTGTTGAAGTATCCCTCTTGTACATTTGACTATTTAGATTCGAGGTCGAATCCTTCCGAGGAGGGAGGGATTGATGCGGCACAAGGAGCATCCTCATTTCATTCTACACACACAAGAAACGTGTGCACTATTAGTATTCTTACAATTAGACGTTTCTTGTTCAAACACGTACAAGATGAGCCAAGGAATGTGGATGTATGATTTTTCTATGTTTATTGAGGCCATGATTTGATTGTCCTTGAGTTTTTACATATCATATGATGTAAGGGTTGGTGGGAGGACAGGATGGTCATTTCATGCGTTGTCGTTGTAATATCGAGTCTAGTTGTTTGTGTTGTCTTTATTTTAGGTCTAGGCTATTTTATAGAGTCTTTTAATATGTGTTTATAGTACTAATTATCGTTTTTGAGTGTTCTCTAAGGTGATAAGGCTAAATAAGGAAAGTGGCTTGGAGAGTCCCTATTTTCCAGGAAGGCAGCCAGACACCAGTCGGTATTTTGGACGCCTAGGTCGGGTACTGATCCAAACGGGTTCAAACCACTTGGAAGTTTCAGATAACTCAATTTGTGACGATTTTCATGTTTTACACTTTGTCTAATTCGGGCTACAAGGTGGACCGAAACCAGGTGCAAGTTGGGAGTCCAGAATGGAAAGACTGAAGATCACTGGATGGATACCTAAACTTTGGAGGCCTGTATCTCTGTCAAGAAGAGTCCAAATGAGGTGATTCAAAAGTCCAAATTCAAGAGAATTTCATGAACTACAACTTTGCTGAAGAGTGCAAACCCTAAATCGGCGTGTAGAAGCGGGGTAGAAGCCAATACCGACAGGGTGTAATTCCAGTGCGAGATTTTAGGATTTGAATTATGTAATCTTCCTTGATTAGCTTTGACTTATCTTTTATTTAAATTTGATTAAGATTGATAGATAGTATTCTTAGGACTTTAATTAATTAGTTAAATTATAGGAATACCAAAGTATAGCATTATATTAGGTTCCTATACGCAGCACATGAAGAAAGGAGTTTTCAGAATGGAGTTTAACTTTTGGGCAGCATAGTGCTCTTCCTCTTGTGTGTTTTTCCTTTGGTTTTCACAAATTAAAAATCAAGGCTAGATCCAATCAAGGTGATGCGGCACAAGGAGCATCCTCATTTCATTCTACACACACAAGAAACGTGTGCACTATTAGTATTCTTACCAATTAGACGTTTCTTGTTCAAACACGTACAAGATGAGCCAAGGAATGTGGATGTATGATTTTTCTATGTTTATTGAGGCCATGATTTGATTGTCCTTGAGTTTATTACATATCATATGATGTAAGGGTTGGTGGGAGGACAGGATGGTCATTTCATGCGTTGTCGTTGTAATATCGAGTCTAGTTGTTTGTGTGTCTTTATTTTAGGTCTAGGCTATTTTATAGCGTCTTTTAATATGTGTTTATAGTACTAATTATCGTTTTTGAGTGTTCTCTAAGGTGATAAGGCTAAATAAGGAAAGTGGCTTGGAGAGTCCCTATTTTCCAGGAAGGCAGCCAGACACCAGTCGGTATTTTGGACGCCTAGGTCGGAGTAGAGTACTGATCCAAACGGGTT